>JANRGW010036254.1:20051-40596 GCA_024733675.1 Psilopsiagon aymara
TGTTTAAAATTAGATCCAGCAGCTGTCTTTTAGCACACGCCCAGGACGCGCGCCCCGCCCACCCGCCGCTCAACGGTCGCCCGCCTCCCCTGATAGGCGGCCCCCGCTGCCACCGCC
The DNA here is from genome assembly GCA_024733675.1 of Psilopsiagon aymara. NCBI lineage: Eukaryota > Metazoa > Chordata > Aves > Psittaciformes > Psittacidae > Psilopsiagon > Psilopsiagon aymara. Next base: position 20,169 of record JANRGW010036254.1, read on the forward strand.
CTCCGGGTGGGCCGCGGCGCTGTCAATCATGCGCCGCTGCCCGCCCCCCGCGGCCTGGCCTCGGGGCGGTCCCTGGGGCGGTGGCGGGTGGCTGTGAGGGGGGAGGGTGCCGGACCGCCGCCTCGTCCGGGCGGGTGACCTCCCCCCACACTCCGCGCCCCTTCTCTTGGGAGCCGCGGAGATCTCGTTGCGCGGCGTTGGCGCTGTGTCTGTGCTTCCCGCCCCGCCACGGCCCCTCTTCTGCTCCCCGTGCTCGGGGTGAGGGGAAGGCCCTGCGGCCACTGCCCACCCGGGCCCCTCAGCGCGCCGTTCCCGTGGCGGCAGGGGTGGGCTGCCCGTGATGGTACCGGGAGCTGCCGCGGCTTTCCCGGTAGCCAGGAGGAGGGCAGCAAAAGCTGCCCAGCCACGTCGCGAGAGGCGAGAGAGCCCCTCAACGCCCCGTTTGTCGCGGGGCCTGCGAGCCGCCGCTCGCCCTCCCCGGCCAGCCGGGGAGCAGGGCTGCTGCCACCGAAAGGGCACGGCCCTCCAGGTAACGCGGCGGGCAGAGCACCCGCCCTGCCGTCGCCCTACGGGCAAGGCCTGGCGCCGCGCACCAGTGTTGCCCCGGGGTGAGCTGCCCTTCTCGGCTCCCTCGGAGGCCTGGAAAACAGCATGTTCTGGGGGAAGGATACCGGAGGCTGCAGAAACGTTTGTGTTCGTTACCAGTCACAGGCCCTGGTAGCCTTCAGGCTAAACCCAGCTCGCAGTATGCTTTTAGCTGGCCCCTGGAAATGCCTAGGAAAATAGATGACTTCAAATTATCCAGGAGCGATTTAGGCCACAAAAAGAAAGACACCTGAATTGTCTCTGTGTAAGACAGCTGGGGTCCAATTAAGCTTAGCAGCAGCTACACATCTTGTGAACAGCATTGCTCCAATTGCAGGCAAAGGTCCAAGTGTGGCAAGAGGGTCTTGTCTGGTCATACTTGGATCCCACAAGGAGCACCGCTAAGTCAGACCTAGTAAACCTTGATGGGGTCAAGCTTCATTCCACTAATTCAGGTCTATCAGTGGGGTACTTTCAGTCCTGTCACAGCATGCTTATATTACCAGATGTTTTCTACCGTTAAGCTCCATGATTCCCCTGTTACTTTGGAAAGTGGATAGTGGATTGCATAGTCACCTTGTTAGCCGGGAGCATGCAGAAGTGATCAAGTTTTGAATGCAGAATGGCACCAAATAAAGTATACATTCATGGTACTGGAAAAGCACTGTTCACTCTTACATACGTTTCAAGCACACTGCCAGAATTTATTGTTTATGTTAGAAAAGTAGTAATCTGAAAATGGATCTAGAAACCATTGTTCTAGATGCCACGCTTGACACATAATAAAAAGAAAGCTCATGCCCTGCAGAGCTTGTAGCGAGAGTAGATTAGGTGAGTTCTAAGGATACCCGTTGAGAGAGTTGTGCAGGTTTTTTCAGGTCTTACAGACCTGTTGCACCAGCACAAACAAACCTGCCAGAGCACTTTCTAAAAGCCAGCATGCAAACAGGCAGGTCCAAACAAAAAGGCTGAAGCTTTAACCTACCTCAAAACTCTTGTGTGCTTCTAACAAGCCCTCCTGATTCTGCACCTCTCAGTTCTCCACAGACGCAAGAACCACAGCTCGCAGAAACACAGCATCTCTCCTGACCAAGCCAACAGCAGGAACATTAGCACACACAAAGGTAATGGGTTTCCTCACAGGCAGACACACGTATGCACAGCGCACCGCCTCTCTGCGCTACCTGTCTCGTCTTGTTTTAGCCGTTTCTTGCGAGCGGGCAGGGTACTGGAGCATGCAGAAATCCTGCTTTTTGAAGCACCTTGAAAGCGGGCTCATATTTTTCAGTGCGTAGGTGACCCTAAGAACTAACCAGGAAGCAAGAACCAAATATGTAGAGTAACAGACACAGCTATGGGTGAAACTCAGTTTCATGCTTCTTGGGCTTCTCAGTGTCATATAAGAACCAAGAAACACAAGAAGATGCGGCCGAAACTGCCCCTTTCTTGCTCATTCTTCAGTGCCAGATCACATCAGGATATAACATACCTGAGGACTACTTGTTTGCAGACTGCTGGAAGACAGAGGCATAATCACATATTGGTGAGTCATGACCACTCAATCGCATAGGGGTGATGACACAAACTTGCAAGGACAGAGAGAGTGATACAGTTTAAAGATGTCTTCTCCCCATTCTATTTTCAGATTAAAAAAGCAAGATATGGAAGATACTCAATTGTTGCAAAGCAGCATAGCTCCTTTGCTTTTGGCAAAGCTGGGCAGATTTGAACTTGCTGAGGTTTTAGCCCATTCTGTTGTAAAAACAAACAAACAAACAAACAAAAACCAACCAAAACCCCACAACATTCTGCCTGGACAGATTCTTTCTTCCTTTCTCTAAACTTGAATTTAATTCTAGGAAAATGTCTAGCCTGTCTAAGGCCTCTGGAAGATGGAACTCTCTCTTTTAAACATGGGACGTGCAGTGTCACAGCAACAGTGGTGCAAATGACGTCAGGAGAAGATGGTTCAGTCTACTGACTAACTACTCTGCTATCTCATCCCATGGTGTCTCCAGCTGGACTGTGAATGGACTCCTCCAGCTACCTCTCAGGCATCAGTGCAACTCCTGTGATCCATGGCAAACCTCAAGGCAGGCAAAGAGAAATGCACAGAGCTCTAGAAATCTTACAGTGCTACCAACTGTTGCAAACCTTGCTTGACAGGAGAGGAAAGCTAGTCAAATACTGGGCCCACTGGCATGCAGAGTATTACAAAGGACATGGAGAGAATCTCAGAAGATCCTTGCTGCCACAGTAATACTGCCAAAATAAAATCTGCATCTGGTTTGAAAAGCTGTCCTGTCATTTCCATGCCTTGAGTTTTTCCTGACAGCCTTCCCCAAATTGACCAAACTCTACGTAGCCTGCAGGTGGGAGGCCATAACTCGCGGACATGCTTTTACCAGCATGACCTTTTGTGACAACACTCTAAATTCACTCTAGGAAGGTATGTCACTGAGCTTTGTAGGTGCTGTGACCCAAAAAATAACTCCATGTTGCCGTTCCCACTTTAACCTCTGCAAGAGGGAAGTCATAGACAAAGCATGGGCTTAGCTCTCCAGTGTGTGACGTACAAACTTATGCCAAGGGCTTAGTTAGCAACAGAACTTGATAATCAGCTACAGATCAAGGCTATCCCCACTGTTTTTGAAGTGTTAATCTTTTTTAGAGTTATTTCTAATAGAAACACCCAGGCAATGGCCAAGTTCCACTGTTCTTTCTTTCCCCTCAAAAAACAAACAAACAAACCAAAACAAGCAACTTTTAAGTACGCAGACTGCTTCCTGGTTCTTTCTAGGGTTTTGAGCAATCCATGCACTCAGCCAATCCATTTTCCTGGATGCATACTTCTTTCATGTACCTGAAATTTTCCCGAAGTGCTTGGAAGGAAGACTGTATCACTGTGTTCTCTTTAACATTGCCTGAAAGCCTACTGAGAGAAAACAGGGGTCCCCATGAGTTTTCTTGCCCACAGCACCATGTTCTTCATGATTTTTTTAGTTTTTCCCCCCCGGCAAATACACCAGACTCAAGAAACCTGCAAGTACTTCTCCCATATGGGGGTGTTTTTCTTGCTCACCCCTCCCTGAGTTTACAGCATGCATAGTGTCATGGCAGAAAGCAAACAGATACTCAGCCTTGGTTTTCTAGAGAATGCAAATTGTTTCCTTTTAGTGTTTGACAGTGTAACACAAGTAACTTGCCATGGCAACTAGCTTATGAAACAGACAAAAAAAAAATATGGTCACAAGGTACTTTGTTGCTATAGCAAGGAAAGAAGCTGAGGCCTTATCCTTTTTGTTCACTGGTGGGCCATGCATCATCTAAGTACCTGTCAGTAGAAGTTTATGTTAGATTTAGTGCAGCTGGCTCATGGGCCTATCTGATACTTGGATCAAAACTGAAGTACAGTCAGAAGGAAACAAGGAAGTGCTCAGAAGAATTGAAACAAGGCTGGATTCTCAGAAGTACAAGGCCAAATCCATTTCCGCACCAAGCTGATGCAACTCTGAAGATGCCAGTAAGAGATGAACGATTTCTTCAGGAATTAAATTGGCTTCCATCCTCTGACAGACTCCATTCTCCTCCCTTGCCCCTTTCATTTTTATTTTTTTTTTTTTTTTAAGTGGAATAACTGCAGATATGGGAGTATTCTGGAGTTACCTGGAACAGAGGATTCAATAGACTTGCAGTCTTCAAATGTGCTCTCTTTACAGGGATGCTCCTGAGAAGGCAGACTTACTGCTACGCAAGTTACATCTGTTAGGGAGGGAATTTAAAAATGGCAAAGGGAATTGGCTAAGGGCAGAGAGGGGAAACCCTCATAATTATCACTGTGGGAAGACATAAAAACTGAGCTTTGTTAGCTCAGAAGAGGACAATTTTGAAAACTGGTATATATGTGCAAGTAGGGGCAGAAGCCAGTGAAAATACCCTGTGCTTAAGACAGGCTTATTTGCAAAGTGGGTCTAGGTTATGCACAAAATGTTTGCTTTACTCCCAAGCAGGAACGGGTGCCTTCTGTGGGATAGTCTTAAAAAAATGGAAGTTTCTTAATTTCTAGACTACTGACGTGAGCTATCAGAAACGCATCTCCAACTGTGTGATGAAATGAAGTGTATGCTCGCCCTTTTTATTTAAAAAGCACTCTTTCCCAGTTTTCATTGTCGATATAGTAGTGTTAAGCTTGAGAAACAGTGACCAGCCTTCTGAGCTGCCTGGGGGCTTAACTGAATTTACAGGTAAAATTATTGTGACTCACAGACAATCCTCTTTAGCTTCCTGGTGAGGCTGCAAAGGAAATACTGCTGGATCACAAACACCAACAATAGCATGACTTGGAAAGCAGCCTTTGAGAGAAGATCTTAATGTATCGGGTAAACCTATGTGGAGATGCAAGGCTGGAATGTACTCCTGACAATGAAGTGTTATACTGTAAGTGACTGACTATAAGAACACTATGGGGAAAATCTGAGTCTTCTGCAGCACAAAGAAATTATGAGATAAAATGAAGTAATCTCAAAGAAACTATGATAAAACCATCCAACACTATAATTTAACACAGTTTCCTAGAGACTGGGAAAAGTCTGTGGGCTAATCCTTACTTTCAGTTGCACCAAGAGAGACACAGCCACAAGAGACATCGCAGCTGTGAAATTCTGTAAGCGTGTACCATCATCCCAAGGGCCTGTAACTCTCAGAGATACTTAAGATTTGGCAGCTGAAGTCCAGCTGAGAAACCACACAGAGGAAAAGAGAAGACCCATCAGACCCAGTTTCAAGAGGCTTTTTAAGGTGGACACTAAACTGAAGAGAACCTCTTTGAGTAATCAGCTAACAAAACAAACCCTGGAATTAATCAACACACAATCAATAAGAGGAAAAAAAAAATCTTCCTATGTATCATCTCTGAAACATCACTTTGTTTCAGATGATGCAACCAGTGAATGGGATCACTTTGTTTTCAGTCCCCAAAATAATGGCATTAAGATTGGATTAAATTCTACTAAATAGAATTCTCAGGCTTCTTTGAACACATTGCACATTAGACACATTGCAGAAGATTCTGAGTGGGTAGAGCAAACTCACCAGGCATGGAGGGTTGTCTGATTGAGACCAGAATCTTTCTCATCATGGATTTCTTTCTCAAAATAAGCAGGGAAGCCAGGCAGTGCCTTGCCAGGTGCCTGGCCCATGCTCCACTGGAGCTAGAGAAAGCAAAGATTACTGTTGACTGAAATGAATTCTGCTACCAGTTGGATTTGATCAATTATGCAGTGAAAATAGAAGCTTGCAGAGATGAGATGCTCTGGAATCACAGAAGGGAAAGACTTTGTAATCAAAACTTGGAAGTGGAAGGAGGTCTGTGTTCCACAATTTAAAAATACAGACAGCTGCTGATTCCTTTTTTCTATTAAAAAAAACCAACCCAAACACACACACAAAAATGACGTTGTTCAAGGACTGGTCATTTCCACTGAGTCATCCTCCTTGTAGAGACACAATAGGAATAAACAACAATCACACCTCTCTATACTAATGATATGCTGTAGTGAGTAATGTGAAGCCCTCACCTGAGTGGATGGTGGGATGTGTGGACTTCAGATTTTGCTGGGTGGTGGTAGATACAAGATACAGGTTACAACTCTGAGACAGCATTTATGAGCAGTGTTGCTTTCTACAATTGCCTGCTAGTTTCAGTGTGATATGAATCACACTGCCCTCTACAGAAAGTGTCCTGTTTATTCCTATGGGTGTTTGCTTAAGTCGCCAACAAATGCTCTTTCCTCCTTTTTCCCAGGAGTTATGGCTGATCAGATGGTGACTCTAGAGCCTGAGTTACTTAGAAATGACACTGATTCTTTCATGAAATGCCCTCACCTGACCAAGAGTGACTATGGCTGGTAAGATCCTGTGTCTCCCTTCCACTCTCTGCTGAGCCTGCCAGTGTAGGTCAGCAAGGGTCAGATAGGGTAGGAGGCCTACGAATGCAGAAATCTGCAAGCTGGGAGCCACACTGATTTTCCTGGTGGAGGTTTGCTGGCACATGTACAGGAGCTTTTGTTAGCTGTCAGCTTGAACTGAATGTCGATCATTCCCTTGGAGCCTGATCCTCATATTGCTGCACTCTGTGAGGTTTATGCCTTTGTCTTCTTACAGTGGTAACTCAGGTCTTTAAGAGTTGAAAGCCTTATTCTTTCTTAACAATACCTTGTGATATTTAGGTCCTATGTGATTTTCATTTTCAAACTGTACAAAAAGTTTAAACACTTTGCAACTTGCATGCTACCAGTTTCTTAATGGTACAGTTTGGATCACTTACTGTGCTCTGGGTTATCTGTCACTTTTGGTGGCAGGAGCCAGTATTCCAGGAGTGGAAACCAGATGAGTTGCACTCTGATGTCTTGCACTCTGTGTCGTTTCTGCAGTCACTGATGTGTAACAGATTTATCTGTGTGGTTCAAGGCCTCTCTGTACCAGATGAGCTTGTACTGAAATCTCAGACCATCCCATATGTTCTCCTGGAGGATACACTAAGGTTATTCCTACTCTTTTTAAGAGAATCTTGTTACTTCTTCATCAGCTAATGCGGATTTTCTTCTCCACATCAAGGAACAATTGCCAACTACATCTGTTTCTCGCAGAAATTTCAAAGCAGTGTTGAGCAGAATGACTCAGGCATGCACACATGGTAGAACTAGATAGAATTAAAGACATTTGTTCTTACCCAGTTAGAGTACTGGCTTCTTTTCCTTTGATTGCTTTTTAATGTACTGGCTGCACATTGTCTCTATCCCTGCCATGCAGCCCTCCTTCTCATCATTAAACTCAAGCTACTGAGCTTTCTCTTCTGTCAAGTTCTTCACTAAATTCCAGTTTTCCTTCTTCTGTAAGGAGCTGCCCTGAACCTCGGTTCTCGTCTTTACAAATAAGTAAAGCTGATGCAAAGCAGTACTCACATAAAACATAGCTACTCTGAAAACTGAAAGATCTTTAATAAAGAACTTTCCCATGCTGAAACCATGAAGTAGACCCCCAGTGTAATTTTTAGTCTGCAATTCAGTCATTTTCTTCCTTCTGCTGCCTCTCTATCAGGGAAAGCAAAAGGCAGATACTTGCATCTTGCAGGACTGGTGCGTATTCCCAGGTAACTTTTCAGGCAGAGCTCAACAGTGTGTGTGTGTGGACACACAGATCAGTCAGATACTGTCTGATGGCTTTCAGGGGGCCAACGCTAAACATTTCTGAAGTCAGACCTCCTGCAAGATTCCTAAACCTAGATGCCTAAACCAGCATGTTGCAAATTCCTTCTCTGAACTCAAATTTTGACTTTGCCTTTTCCACTTTCAGTCAGCGAATTTCAGTTAGGGAAATACTGAGACTAACATACCAAAACACTGATCAGAATTGTTATGTGAATCCAAATGATTGATGGAATTTCAGCCATCGATTATGAAAACATGAGTAAGTTAGTGTTAATCTAGAGATGTATTAGCAGTGAGTGATTTCTCAGTCCTCATTAGCAATATGCTTTGATGAGGGTAGAAAGCGTTTGCTGTAGTTTCCCTTCAGTAAGCTGTTTAATCATCAGAGCTTACTGGCAGTGGGATTTGGGAGACTTACATGATCACAAAGTGAATTAAAACAATACCTTCCCTCTAGCTTCTCTGGGATAGCACACAGGAGGGAATGGGCTCAGAGCTGCTCTCTTCCCCCATTTAAGTGGCACTGGTGTTCTCCAGTGAGGACTAGGCAGGAAGCTGATGCCTCTTTAGTCAAGATCTTCCTCATTTGCAGGAGCACGCTTATACCAGCTCTCCTGCAATGATCAGCACATGCCAGTGAACTTGTTATAGCATGTTCAGGAGCAGGTTCTCGCTGGTTTCCTGAGGAAAAAGCTTACTGAAGATACAGGGAAGATTCATGGACTTCTCTGTTGCCTTTGGACTGCTCTGTGAAGGCAAAAATACAACAGCAATGGAGACATGGGTGGGAGGACTTTACATTACCACAATATTTCACTCTGAGAAGATAGCAAGAGATTTTGCAGCCCAACCCTGTGCATCCCAGAGCAGTAAAATCAACATGAATCCTACTTAGTAAGTAATTCAAAAGCACATTCTGGTTTGTGAATCATCTGTATCTCAACCTTTCTGAAGATCTTAGGTAATGTGACGAGAACAGTGCAGCTTCAGTGGTCATCTCTACCTGCTCACAGGGCTGCCAGCCTGCTCTGGCCCTAATTTCCAGCTGCTCTTTTAAAATGTGCTCTGTCACTGAGCAGTTTGCATCTAGAGATCTCAGATATGAAGTAATCCTCCCAGCTTTCCTAGAAAAAAGCTGACCAACATTCAACCTGTTTTACAGGTAGGTAGGCTGAGCTCCAGCCTGCTTGAGATCACAAAGTGTTATTTAGAGACTGACACATTCCTGCAGCAGGGATGACCTCCTAGGAGGAATATTAACCTCTTTCCTTAAAGGAAAAGAGTGCCCAGGCAGAGGAGAGGGCTGGCCACACACACTCTTGTTTACATGCACACTTTGCACATGACTACAAATCAAATAAACCTCACTGGCTTAGTGTTTTTGAATCCAGGTGTTCCTTGGATGAAGACACAAGCATAGGGTGAGCCAAAAAGCCATGCTTGGCCCTTTGGCTGAGCCATCTGGCAGGTGGGAATGTAAAACTTGCTGATTGCTTTATGCCTGAGTCACCTCCTTTAACATTTGTTATTGCCTAGCACGTTAGCATGCTGCCTGCTGGATAATAAATGACTTCATTCACTGCAGCAGTGAGGACACTATTAAAAATTAACCCTGGCAAATGGTCCTGCATATTTTCTTTTCTCAGTGACAGCCAGACAAGGGGGGAAAGAGGAATGCTGTTGAAATCTGATTTGCAGAAAAGGCAAGTGATGAGTTTAAGTAATGGGGGTGATTCAGGCTTCAGTTTAATCACTGCAGTTGTTGGCAATCAATGATCAAAATTCAGAGGGCTTAAGGCACTTCGTAAAGTTAAAAGCAATGCAAATAAAGAAGACTCAAAAGGCCTATTACAGGAAAGGCCAAAGAATAGGATATATGGGGATTACTATGCTGACACATAATGTATGACCAGTTTGCAGATATAAATGAATTTATCACATGAGTGTTACTACCACATGTAAGGTCCACAGCTGAAAAACTCTTTGGTTTTGGTTCATGTATTTCACTCTTTTCTCGGAGTATCACACTTACAACCACACCATATCTGTAGCAGCATGCAGAGTATATTTACAGAAATGAAGGGTTTGCATTAAGTATCTGAGGGAATAAATCAGCTGACAGACAGATCCCTCATTTTCTTGGCTTCTTTTGCCTCCAGCACCCACACAGTATCCATTAAATTACCCCAAGTCAAACCCTCACAGGCTGCATTTGAAACCTGGGCAAGGAGCCAGACAGGCTTAGACAGCAGAGACTTTTCTGTCCACACACACTTCCCACCATCTGTATGCTGCAGTCCAGAGCAGGGGAGCTCAGCTTTAGGCTCGACAAAAAAATCTCTCTTACTGCCTTTACGTCACTCTAAGACAGATTTGATCTGAAGCCTGCTGACAGTCACATTAATGATCTTGTTGTTGACACAAAAATTGCATCTTGTTCTGAGACATCATTCAGCTGGCTTTGGCACAGCAGTGAGCCAAACACCCTATCCTGAGCCCATGGTTCCTCAGGTCTGCCCCAGACCATTGAGCAGCTCCATCCATAGAAGTCTGATACCTGTAGATAATCTAGATGGTAACATAAACTGTGATGCCAGGTGCAGTGACTGTGCAAGCAGATCTACCCTCTGGCTGACATGGTTTTCTCCAGAAGCATATCATAGCTGAACTGAAGTATGATGGCATCCGTCAAAGGGGCATGCTGAGGTCTGCATGCTGGTACTGAATCCCCTGCCCATCTCCATGTGGCAGAGGTATTTTAAAATGTCGGGCTTAAGCAGATATTATACTGCAGCAGGGAAGATCATATAAAGTTCCTGCATAAACAGTGTACGAATTTGCTGGCTGAAAGGTACTTGGGTGTTGCTACGTCTGAGTTGGAGATGTTTCTTACTCTAAAGATTTTTCCTTCTCTTTGGCATTTCAGGGACTGTGATTGAACTATTCCTCAGTTTAATTCCTGGGTTTCATTTATTTTCTCTCCTTTATCTCTCTATCCAGACAGAGCTTTGTCATTTGCCCTAGTCCTTGGCTATCTTGATCAGATACTCAAGCCTCGAAGCATGAAATCCCTCCTGCTCCCTGGTCCTGGCCATCGCATCAAAGGTAAGTGCACCTCCAGAACAAGCAGCCCTGTTTCCAGTGTATCTGGGTCTTGGCCATGCACCAGGCCACACAGCAGGAAGACTTCCAGACTTGTCAGCAGGGTAGGGTGATCCCAGGGATCTTTGTTTCTCAGCATCTAATATATTTGTCTAATGTCTTGGTTTTAAAAAGGGCATATCAGAAAGCTGCGCTTGCAAGTGCTAGGATACTCCCTGAGCATTTCCTAGATAGCTGCTGTATAAATGGTGAGGAAGCAATTCAAGCATGTGACCACAAACAAGAAGGCATGTGGTGTGGTACAGGAACTGCCCTTGCTGGGATGTTCACTCTGTGACAAATGGGGTTTCACTCTATATTTTAAAATCCTGCACTCATTGCATGCAGCAGGCAACAGTTTCACCGAACTCTTGCTGCAGCCAAGCATACTGCTGGAACAGGGATTCTATTTTAATGATCACTGACTGGGAGTTACCACAACTGTTGTGAGTCAACACAATAACATTTTATAAATATGGTCTTTCTGGAGGTGGTAGTTTTGGAAAGCCCAATATCTTAAAGTTAGCTTCTCACTTCTTTGTAGGCTAGATGGTGGATGTGATCTGAAATCACTTCCTTTAACTGCAGTAGGTTTGGGATCACGCTCAAACGGTGTGATTGTTTATGTATATATTTAATTCCCCTAAGTCTTTATATTTCACTTGCCAGGTTGCTAAGGGCTGGATGTGTTGTGAAGCAAGTAGCTTGAAGGAGAAAGAAGCATTGTATGCAAACATCTGTAGGCATACATCCAGCTGCTCAATTCACTAGAAAAGAAAGTGGTAAACTGCACCTGGAAAATCTGCCTTCCGCAAATCAGGAGCTAGCCGGTAAACGCTGCATACATAGTTGAGTGCTGCACACTTGTGTTTCCACTGGCTTTTAAGGAGAATGAGAAGGAAATGTGTTTTTAACACTAATTTAACTTGGACCCCGATCTACTACTGCAGAGAGTAATCAACTGATAACTTAGAAATCAGCCATCTGCAAGTGTTTGGTCCACAAGATTGCAGTCAATGATCTGCTAATGAACGTCCCTGTGTTAGCGTATCTGCAACATGGCAAGGGGAGTAACCATTGTAGGTCAGGACAGAGGAGGCTTGTGTGCACTCCAAGGAAGGCAGGCTCTGGCAGTGATAATGTGTTGGGAGTTGGGGGGACCAGATTTTACCATGCTGCTTGGTGGGATTTTAGATGTATCTGTCTACATTGGCCTTCACTACAAAACAGCAAGACCCAAACACTGCACAGAGTTGTGCTAGTGCAATACTAGTGCAATGAATGAACTTCTGCTTGCCTCATTACAGCAATACTTTTGAATGCATGAAGTCTCTGCATCTCATCATACTATAAAAGGCCAAATCCAGCATTAGCTTTGCCCCCTTTATGTTTTCCAAAAATTCAGATCCAGATTGAAACAGAGATTATCAAAGGTCCATCTCCACTGCCAACAGTGATGGGCAAGTCTGGAACTGCAAGGTCTTTGCTCAGATTATAGGAAGTGAATGGAGATGAGCCACAGTACTACAGAAGCACCATGACTCCTCCAGGTAACAGTAGTTTGTGGTTGTTATTCTGTATTTCTGTCTTCTGCTGAAGGGATTTGCTCAGCCAAATGAGACCACTCAGCTCAGGCACTAGGAGTTTCTATTAAAACACTATAAAGGTTTACCCCAGGGTCTTTTCTAAGATGTTTCAAGGAAAGAGGATACTGGGATGGAGTATTTAGCCAGAAGTGCAAGCATGCAGTGACAAAGTTCAGGTTTCCATGGCCAAAGAGCTGTCCTGCTAGTACGGCTGAGTCCCATGTAGCGTACAACATGCCATGTTCACTGCCATGGACTGTCACCAGCCAGTGGGGGTGCTGACAGATCCAGCCTTGAAAACAATTTGTCAAGCAAGGTGTTTGAGGTAGGCATAAGATTTGTGTGGACTGCCATGTGTTTTATTGTTTTCAATACTCTGAAACACTACCTAAGCATCTGCCTTGGTCTCACTCAGCATGCTGAGCTAGGTAAATGAGCTGAATTTTACTGAAAATGCAAGACAGTGTATAAAAAGTACAGAAGAATACCAATAATCCATCTTCCCTCATCACTAATCTAACCTAGCTGTTGAAACAGCAAAGTATATAGTCCTTTTTCTAAGCACACATTATGCAAAATCAGAGCCAGAGTTGTAAGGAGAGTATTTGGAAATCAGGTCTCTCTTGTCATTTTGAGGACAGGGAAAAATCCTTTCCTCTCTATGAGGAAAGAATTCCTTCTAGTAGTCTACATGAAGTTACACACAACAGTGACCCAAATGCAGATGAATCCCAAGGCTTTCCAAAGAGGCTACACATGGAAAAGGCAATTTGAGCCTCTTGAATTCTATGGAAAATCCCAGTACTGGATAGTGGCTTGTTGCATCACTTTTCATTCCTGTGTAGTATCTGCTGGACTAGAATCCAGGCTGCACACTGCAGAAGCAGATGTGTAGGGTCAAGGATTTCCTTTCATGTAGCAGATACGAGCATTTTTGTCTTTGCTCAGCTCATTCACTGATGCTGAGCCAGAAGCAGGCACAAACCACCTAGTAGTCCATGAAGCTGAAACACTATTGGGAGCACTGGAGATGGGCAAGGCACTTCAGGCAAAAGAAGCTCTTTGACTCTTATCATGTTAGGACAGAGAACCATGTCTTATAGGATGCAGATCCTGGCCCTAGCATTACATAGGTGTGTATGGGGGTGCCCAGAATATGCAGTGCTTGTTCCAGCCTGCAGAACTTCCTGACCCCTCATATACACACAGATCTCCTCTCTCCACTGCTGCAGACTGTGCCTCAGACACTTTATTTCCTCCCCTGTATTCAGGGATTTATGAAGAACTTTGCCAGAGCTGTTGTCTATAGTATGGCTCACAGTGGTGCTATTCCTGTGATGGCTGAAAGCCTTGGTGTACATGAGTTGCATTCAGAGTAAGCTTTGAACTTACATGTGCAAAGTGCATGCGAACTATTGTGTAAGGCATGCAAACTGGTGCTTTGTCCTGACTAATTTTTTTTAAAGTCCTGATTTCTCCACTGTTTCATACATGGATGGGAAGTGAAAATAAATCTACACCTTTCTGATTTGATAGCTGTCGTGGTTTAAGCCCAGCCAGTAATTCAGAACCATGCAGCCGCTCGCTCACTGCCTCCCTACTTCCTCCCCCTGCTCTCAGAGGGATGGGGGGGAGAATTGAAACTATCCATGGGTTGAGATAAGAACAGTCCAGTAACTAAGGTATAACACAAAATTATTACTGCTACTACCAATAATAATAATGAGAAGGGAAATAACAAGGGAAGAGATTACAACCACCAACTAACTGATACCCAGCCTGACCCAAGTAGAGATCTAGTCCTTCCAGGTAATTGCCCCCAGTTTATATACTGGGCATGATGTGCTGTGGTATGGAATACCCCTTTGGCTAGTTTGGGTCAGGTGTCCTGTCTCTGCTTCCTCCTGACTTCCCCTCCATCCTGGCAAAGCATGAGACTGAGAAAGCCCTTGGTCAGAGTAAACATTGCTTAGCAAGAACTGAAAACATTGGTGTTATCAGCGCTATTCCCAGGCCAAAAGTCAAAAACTCATCACTGTACCAGCTGCTAACAAGGAGAAAAATGACTGCTACAGCTGAACCCAGGACAGTAGCATTTTGTGGTGGCTTTGCATTGGCATAAAAAGCAAGTGTACATTGTTAAGGCTGCTGGTTCCCCTGCCTGAAGAGAGCTAGATGAATTTCACAACTAATGCTTGCTTGGCAAAACAGACCTAAAAGCACAGTGAAGCCACAGGTTTCTTTACACTGCAAAGAACAAGTGATGCTCCTGAAAAACAGTGGTGAAATGGTCATTGACCTTAACTCCTTTCCAACAACAATTACTTTTTCTCTTAGTCTGATGTTGAAAACAAAGTTGTAACTCAATCATTGACTGTGGAATTCAACCCAGAAGAAATACAAGGACCACCAACAATGTGGACCAGGTGTGAACTATAAATAGCATCAGCAAGAAGCCTCTGTATCCCAAGGGCATTAACCCTGCAGCCAATGCTATTCCTTTTATATTTTTCTTTTAAGCCTGGCATTTTTAAGCCCTCTCAGCAAGACCTTTTCTTGCTGAGTATTTCTACCACAGCAAGCACTAATGCCCCTAAAATGAAGATTCCCCCTAAACCGAATGCAATCTCTATAGTGGTACTACAGTTGTAATGACGTTGAGTTTTGTACCTACCAATTCTTTAATAAAAATGACCATCTGACGGCCGTAGGGCAGCTTTAGACTTGTTCCATACACTGGGACAGGGCTCCATACCTTGGAAGAGCAGATGTGCACAGTTATCATCCCTTATCTTTCCAAAACCAGGAGATAGTTTGAAAAGAAACTGAGAAAGGTAGATGGCCTTGAAGAGAGACTCAAAGCAATCATCTTTATTTATATACACAGGAATTTCAAGTACAATTGATTCATCTTTGAGTAAATAATTATACTAAAAAGGGACTTCAAGCATGCTTTTCTGGTTCTCAGTATTTTTTTTTTTCAGATAAGAAAGTTTTTATTTCCTTTATTTCTTTTAAAAATGGAAAGAGAGAGAAATCCTACATTTTTAAATTAATTTATTTATCGATTTATTTACAACTCTTCATTAAATTTAAAGCAGAAATTAGGAGATAAACCCTGCTGGAATTAGGAAATCCTGCCTCAGTGGCTCAAATATTAATACAGTACACTGTCTCATGTTTGCTACCTCATGTCTTCCATCCTGATCAACCACCTGGACTGCACTGTTACGCAGCCACTTCTGGATAGAATCCCTTTATCATGGACCTACGTTTATAAAGCAACAGTACAAAGGAAAGAAAGAACCTTCTGGTGTGCCATCTACAGTGGGTATTTCTTGAAAGTAAGTGGGATTCCACCAGAGTTCTTTCCTCCCAGTAGAGCTGAATCAGGGCTTAAGCTAATGAGATATCCCAACACAACTGAAACCTGCCTTAAGCTTACCTATCTTTAAAAGACCCTTTACAACGGGAAGGTGCCATTTGCTGTTTTTACTACCTTCTAGTACCCCCACAAAGTACCCCAAAACTCCACCAAGACAAGGAGGGGGTTTGTTTTCTTTGAGTGAGCATGCAGCAGTAAGAGAAGACAGGCTCTGTCACTCCAAAACTAGCTCAGGACTGCTGTCAGTCACCACACATGATTTCTGTATGACTTTGATGACTTTAGTAGTTTGGTTTACTTGTTCACAGAAGCAAGGACCAAGAAAAATGATGGCCCATATTTCAGTGTGTTTTAAAATACTCTATAAAAACTGTTAGCAGAAGTCTTTCTAGGTCTAGTTGAGCTTGAAAAAATACAGCTTTTTACAAAATGCCGTACATTGCCTGATAAAGTTGTCCTTTTAGATTGCAGCTTATGAATTCACATGAGTCAGTGAAAACCAAATGCTTGGATTCAGTGACTCAGAAAAGACAGTTCTTGTTAACTGGATCCTCTCATTGCCCTTTCTTCTCATGCCAGGTGCAGTGACAGCAAAATAAATTTAATTCACAGACTCCTGTCATCCTCTGGATCTTTGGATCAGTTCTTACTCCCTCCTGGCCTCATCCATTGCTTCTGAGGATGAAGTCCTACAAACCTGCCGTGGTTGAAACTCTTCTTATATCATCTTCCAAATACAGGGACTTCAAGCACATGAAAGCATAATGTTAATGCCATAGTCAAGGCTTCAATCAAAACTGTTACTGCAGACCTGAGCTGATTTTTTTTGAGAATGCCATGGTACTTGCTAGTTCTTAACTGAGGAATTGTCAAAGGTAGTGTTCTGCTTATCATGCAATACAAGATATGAGTTTTCCAGCAAAGTAGCAGTCTGGATGAGGGTGGCAGTACCACAGGATGAATTACTCTCTTAATCTCAGATCAGTTTTGATTTTTCTCTATTTGTATACAATGGAGATAAATATCCTTGCTTTGTATTTTCTGCTTTGAATTATAAGTTTCTGGAGGCATGTCATTTACCACACATTCATGTATTCATCTAGTAGGGTTAGCTGTATTGAAATATTTTTGTATAAAGATTAAGAATCATTGAAAATCAAAACCAAGTGGGGCAAGCCTGAAGATCATCTAGATCATCATCTGGATGTACAACTAAAGAAATCTCTGTTTCTCTACTTTCAATAGAGAATAACACTGTGACAGTGTTGTTGTGTTGGATGTGTTAGATGGCTAATGAAAACTGCACAGAAATGAAAGTTATCCAGGGGAAATAAAAATTTCAGGAGCTTCATACACTTCACTTGGCAAATGAGTAATTTCTGCCTTGCTGCGCTGAAAGAACAAAATTGTCACATTTGTGATGATGCTAGAGAAATAAAGGACTAAAAGTGCATGCCAGTTCTGAAGAAGTTGAGGGATAAGAGAGAGGAGATGTAGACTAACACACACCCATGAGTCTAACCCTAACTGCATGCAACATTTTAAAACAAATTTTGACTGCAAGCAGAATTAAAGACATGGGAAAATGTGTCAAGAGTTTACCAAAAGGGTATTCTAGCTACCTCTGGAAAGAGGGCAAATCTTACCAGATAATGAAAAAAATACAACTAGCTTGTGACTTTAGGACAGCCTTCAGTTCTGTGTCCCAAAGGAAATAGATAGTTCTGCTGGAAAAGGGATTCTGACTAGACAAAAATGTGATTACAGGGCTGGCTAATAGGGACTGCCAGGCTGCATGCTGCAAAGGGAACTGTCAGGCTGAAAGATAGTTTGTAATTAGGGTTCTTTTGGACAATACTCATCTTAGTTTCAGTTAGTGCCATTTGGAAAAGACAGAAGCATGCTAATGACATTTGCTAGTGATTAATGGGAATTACCAGAGGAAGATGGGAAGAAGGGGTTGGTGTGATAGGAACTGAATAGAATGTAGTGGTACACAATGCAGGGTCATGTGCTTACAAATCCATTTTAGTACAGTGGGGACTTCCATTCCATTTGCATTTACACTTGGGGAGGACAAAGAAGAAGAGGAACCCCACCTTAATAGTCAATGATTATGAGCCACCAATTTGATATGACCTTGATAATGTGACCCAGGATATACCAGACATTTACAGTACAGAAAAGAGGGTATTTATTCCACTGCAAAAGACATCTGGAGTAAATTATATAAAGAAAAAATGGGATGATAAAAAGAATTGTGAGCCTGTCCTTAACGACAGGAGATTTTGAGCTTGGCTTGTATTACTTAGCAAAATAAATGTCAAGAGGAGATGACAGTGGGCCCTATAAATATATCAGGAATGCAGACATCAGAGGGTAAGAGTTATTTTAAGATGAAAAATAATTTGGCAGAAGAACAAGTAGGTATAGCTTGTCAATAAATAATTTTAGCCTATAAATTAGGCAGTCTGTAATCTTCAGAAAAAAGCTTTCAGAACAAAGAGGAAGAGACTGACAGGTATCTAAATGTGTTTGATGTGATTACCTGCAATAGCAGAAAATTGGTCCCTCTGATCAGAAAGCCCCGTCTGGTCCTGCATTTCTAGGTTGTAACAATTAGCAAATTATTGCTAATAATGCAAGTGGCAACAGAAATGAGCTGCTAATCAATAGTATTAATCAGGATAACTGGATGTTGCTTGTGATGGGATCAAACCAGGACAGACAAATCTCTTATTTGTAAGACAAAAACACGAAGGAAAACATCTCCATCCAGGCTTGGTTTTCAGAGAAATTTACCCCTGATTCCTATTCATTTTGGTAGTACCAATGTAATTAATCCAGACTAACCTGTTTTGTGGAGTTTCTGTGATGGTGAGATCAGAATCAGGTCCAGCATCTGTGAATAGGTCCAGGGACTGAGTTGTCAATATTAAGATTTAAAATTTTTAAACATTTCTTATAAAAACTGAAACATGAGTTTTGTCTCCTATAAAGCTTCATGAATGTACAATGTGATTCCTGGATAGAGATCACATCACCTCCACAGTTATTAATTTACAGGTTTCTCACTGACCTTAGCTCAGCTCTGGGAATGGTGCCAGCACAATTACAGTAACTCTGAGCAGGGCAAACATGAAGCTCATCTATCCACCCTGAAACTGTGCCAGATCTTTCTCTTGCTCAATAATGGGAAGATGCATTTCTTCTTTGTTTGGATACAGATAGTTCAGGCTAGGCTGGCCATAACAAGATTATTTCCAGCAAAAGAAGGGAAAGAAGTAGACTACCATGGAGATGGGTACACACATGATACACTTACTCAATGGATAACCTTTGGGAAGTGTGTCCCAGGAAGAGATGTGGAGGAAAACTGAGTCAAGGTGACTTGAGCTAGTTACCTGGATGATAAATGGCAGAGTCCAGAATAAAATTCAAGGGGCAGAATCTTGATTCAGTGTTGTTTTCACTGAATCACATTACCTTCCTGGAGCACGTCAAGGCCCATTGCCTTCCTTCCTGTGAAGATGGGCAGCTGGACTGCAATGACACCAGGTGGAGCTGAGTGAGCTCATCACCTTGGAAAATCAGGCCCCTGATGATTTTCTCTGATGTTAATTGTGCATCAGACACTGCAAGAGGGGAGTCAACACATTTCCTGATCTACGGTCTAAGATAGTGTTTTCCAAACCCCAGGGTAAATTTAGTGTTGCTGCAGAGGAAATGCTGATGCAATCCACCAGCAGCTGCTACTCTCCAATATCCTTGCAAAGGTACAGTATATATGGGAGGTGTAAGAGGGCAAGTGCATGCAAATAGGGTATTTAAAACCCCAGCCTCTTCTACATGGCAAGCAGGACTCTATGCTTTCCCTCCAGGCCTCCAGTCTTCCTGCCCCAAAGAGGAGCACTGCTAAGAACTGCTCTCAAGAAAGCACTGGGTGCCATCCTGAAAGGAAACCCTTGAAAAAGCAGGCTTTTCATGCGGGAAATCCAAGGGTGTGTTCGCATTTCTTATGTGCTCAGTTTATGAATCCTGCATCTAAAGTGTGCAAATGTGGATGCCTCCTAAGTGTGAGTGAGAATGGCAAGAGCAACGTTCAAATATATTGTGATAAGCCTAAAAGATCAGGTAATGCGTGTGCTCAAATAGGCAAATTTAATCTATGAACAGATGAGTGTGTATGATTGAATTAACCTGGTTTAATGGATTACTGCCTCTCAGTGGAGCTGTGAAAACTGACTGTTTTGTGTTTTAGTCTCTTGCTTTTTAAAATAGATCATCTTAAGGGAAAGTAAACATGTTTGGTTTAGGCAGTGGAAAGTCTATTAACGAGGTCAGTTAAGATGGCTCTGCATGGTAACTCATTAAACAGGAGAGGGTTAATCCTGTGCTCTAGCCTGTCTGTGCCCTGGGTGTGCATTTGGCACTGATGGCTCTACGTGATTTTCTGCTGCCCAATGCAGGATCATGTGCTTACAAGAACAGCCCCCCCCCCCCCCCCCCCCCCCCCCCCCCCC
>JANRGW010036255.1:0-28103 GCA_024733675.1 Psilopsiagon aymara
GGGGGGGGGGGGGGGAATTCAGAAAGGGCAAAAAAGGCAAAAAAAGCTTAACTACTGTTAAAAGAAAAATAGTTTATGAAGTGCATTATATGAATTATTAGTTGTGATGAGAGGATGAAGGAATCCACTACCCTGAAGGCCCCTTTAATATTCCATGATACAATTTTTATTTGATTTCTGAAACAGAACTGGGCAAAGTAGAGTGGGATGGAGAAATAGCTAGACAATTATGATTTTAAAAGTACACTGAGGAGTACAAGGGCAATAAAAATCAGTCTAAGGGATATTTTTCAAAATATGTTGAATGACAGAAACACAGCAGATGATAAAAACTGGTCCAAAGGTTGTATCCAGATTTTGAATTGATAATATTCTTGATTGTCTACAAAAGGATAAAGAAAGGCTATTTTTATTTAATTATTTTTTTTTTTAAGACTGGAGGATTGAAGTATATAAATCACATTGAAATTGAACACAGTGTCTTTGCAGTCATGAAAAGCCATCAGAATTTTTGCCAGTTGGCTGCATATGGGTTCTTCTGAATTGTGTTCTGAGTGTTATATATAAGACAATTCAAGCTTAAAAGTCATGACATAATACCTCAGTGAGGTATTATGTTGGAACTTGGACAAATTTCCACTTTGCAGATTTTATAAGCTCAGGTGTAGAACACACAGTTTTATCTATATGGGTATATCAAAAAGTAAATCAGATTTGTCTGTCCTTCCTCAAATAGATATGCCTAAAATACTATCCAGGATTTTAAACAAAGGAGCAAAGGAGTACAATAGGTTATAATGGTAAAAGATGCAAGTATACAATATTTTTTGTCTTCTTGCATTGCCTGGTTTTATGCTATACATTTTGAAATAATTGTTTATGAGTTCATACTTTAAGTTTGCACTAATACAACTATACGCTCTATATTAAGTGCCACTGATAATGACCTCACTTGTTAATTTCATTGTCACAAGAAATCTGTTGGGCAGGATAGGAAATTTTGTATCATAGAGTATGGCTTTGAATTCTCTATGTAGAACTGAAATTAAATATTCTTTTAAAGGTGAGAATTCTCACTCTTAAAAAGTAACCCTGCTGCTGCTGCTGGTGGCAGTTTCTCTTACACCCTTGCGTAGACCAATATCTGTTGTGCATGTAAGCAATAGGTGGTTATGTCACATATTAAGAAACCTTCTCATAATAAAATGCACTTTGTTGTATTCTGGTTTCTTTCCTCCCATCATTTTCTATTACTTTTCTTTGAACCATGTAACTCTCTGAGGCAGCTACTTCTTTATCAAAGTATTTCAGTTCTAGGTCACTGGTTCAATTCACCACACATTCAAGATGAAGATGTGCTGTAGGCATCAATTCAATTTCAAGCAGGTGTTCCCATCCCCACAGTTCTAACAAGTACTTAGTGATAAGCTCCTTACCAATCCCACCAGACAGACCAAGGACTGCATAGAAATAGCTTCATTCTCTCTGAGTTGATGATGGGCCTTCTGAGCCAGAATTGAGACCTGCTGGTAAAGCAGTGTGAGACAGATTGCATAGGTTGCTGGTGTTCCTGGGGACAGAGAACTCTGCTTTAAAGATGGTTATTCTGATTTTTCTATTTGTGAGTCTTTTTATACAGTACCTGCTATTGCATTGTCTTCTTACCCACATGCTACGTTAATTCCTTTCAGTTGTATTTTCCCCTTGATGGCAGGAACAATATATATTTTGGCCACTGATTTCACTAATAGGAAACAGATCCTTCTATAAGAAACTTTTATGCAGTGATTTTAGAGGGAGAATGCTATTGCTAGAAGTGTCAGTTACTAAAATTCTGATGAGTGTTCAAAACTAACACTTCAAAGAAAGGGCTTTTGGCTGTGAGGATGTACTAGAAAAATAGTAAAAATGCAGTAAAGGGTCATGAGATGCATTCCTTTTCATTCATGTGTTATTTTTAAAAAGAGACTAAGAGGACAAAGTGATTGGCTTACTCAGTGAATGTTGCTGCTTGTAAACAGAATGGCTCTTCAATTTTTTTTTAATGATTATTCAAGAAAACATTTTTATTTAGGCAGACATCTAGGTCTGAATGAAGATTTTTCTTATTTCAATAAATGAAATAACAAGAAAACACTGCATTTACAAGTATAATCTGTATTTAATTCTCATTTGATAAGAAAATTATGAAGAAAAGTGAAACAGATCTTTTCACACAGAAAAATATGTAGGATTAGACACTAAGTACTCTCCTTGGAACTTTTCATAACATTCGAACAGTACTTTTGTATGTAATTCTCCAAGTAAGTAATAACTCACTGCAGTTTGAACAGTTGGTTGCAGCTCTTTGCACAATGATTCAGAGTCTTTTGAACAAAGAATGATCTATTAAAGGAAATTATTACTGCTCCAAGTCAGATTTCAATCATCCTACAATTTTTGTGACCATGCTGAAGTTATTGATTTTCACTGAATTTCAGTATGACAATGAATTGAATAAGAAGATACCAAAGAGGAAAAATTACTTTTATCCTAAATAGCAGATTTGTGAAGACTATCTTCCAAAAATATGTTCTATGAAATATATTGTTTTAATAGAAGATACTGCATTACAGGTGGTACTTCAGTCAGTGTACAACCAAAAAATTCTGCCAAGGTAATCATCAAGAAGGAGTATAGGGTTTCCTTTCTATAGCCAAAAAAACCCCCAAACCAACCAACCAAATAAAATCCAAACAAACCAAAACCACCCAAAAACTACAACAAAAAGAAACCAACTGCAAATTCTGGAGAAATATTCCACAATCCCAGAAATACCAATTTTTATTCATTTTTCTTATGTGACCCATCTCAAGGTTCCTTGCAAAGATATATGAAATGATCCTAGCAGGATTTCAAGTTTTCTAGCTGATTCTCACAAGGCTGGAATAATTACAGAACATACTATACTTATTAATCCAAAATAATTTAATATGTAACAAGTAACATTTTGATTTCTTTCCTTTATGTGGCTTGAAATGCTTCAGAATTTTTTTGCTGTTTATAAGGCATAATACTGTTCAGAGGCACTAGTTCAATCTATATTATGCTGCATCAACTTTTCCCACCTTTCAGTCAGTGATTTAGTGATGCAAAACCACACAATAGCTTTGAAATTTCTTCATCCCAAAGTCTATATGGTAGAGTCATATAATTTGTGTTTGTTCTTCTGGTTTTTTCAAGGTTTTATTCCTGGCTACAGAAGGCCCATTTCAAACAGAAAGAGAAGAGAATAAGCTCCAGGATATAAGAATTCTAGATGCAGTGTCCTAAGGTAAGTGCACATCCTGTTTTTGGCACATGCTCTGCCAGTGAGAAGGTGCACAAGAAAACGCAGCATGTCATGGCCAGTATATAAACTGGGGGGAGTTACCCAGAAAGCCCAGATGGCTACCCAGGTTGGGCTGGGTATCGGCCTGAGGGCGGTGAGCAATTGTATTATACATCAGCCAGTGGCTGCATGGTTCTGAGTTACCAGTTGAACTTAAACCACAGCAGTGCAGAACTCAAGTCTTACATTTCCTGAGTGAATGTCCCCATTGATGAACAAACAGTTTTAGTAACTTTTGCAACTTACACTTAAGCCATTCTCATGGAAGTGCAGACTCTTGCACTATGTATTTTAGCCACTGACAATAATATTGCTTTTCTTTGTAATTTCTTTTTGCACTATTTAGGAGTCACTACGTGCCTGCAGCCATTTCAGAACCATAAATTATAATCGCTGAACTAAATTATCGCACACTGTCACTCAAGGGCTTCTTTAAAAGAGTGATTTTCTATCCAGAGAAAATTTATCTGAAGGACTTCAAACACTAGACCCAGTGGGAATAAATAAACCTTAAATCCAAGAGCTTCAAAAAAATATTCCCATACTTCAAGTATGTCTGCCACAGGGCAGAAGGCTGTTTACATTCTAAAAGGTTTCTGCACTCTTTCTCAGAGGCACCCAACATTTTCTTGGGAAATTTTTGGGAGACCTAAGGGTCTTACTTTGGCAGTCTGATATCCCTACTGCTGAAGGTGTTTCAGTACCTAGGTACAGTTCTTCAAAGCATAACAGTTTCACACCAAAAGGCTTGAAAAGCCAGAAATAGGCCAGCAGCATGCCTGCTAAAGAGGTAAAGTTTGGTGGCTGTGTTGGAGGGAGGTGGTATTTTAAACAAAATAAAATAATTATTTGCGAGTCCCTCCAAATGACTCCCTGAAGGTGCAGCAGTAAACTTGGTCTGCTAACTCTGGCACAAAGATCAGTTTACACACCTTAAGAAAATATATCCTTTGGCAACTGCCATGAAACTCCATTCTTTTCCATTTGAATGGTGACCAGCCATCCGCTTAAAGAGATCTGGTTCGCCACCTGAGCATTGCCTTATGGCAAGGACCCAGTAATAAAATGGATAGAATGAGTTTTATATAATGATAGCAAAGTATAAAAAAAATCTTATGTGTAGTGGTCTGCAGATTCACAGATGTTAGTAGAACTCAGATACGTTGTTAAACATGCCAGCTGATGTAGATAAGCATGATTCAGAGGAGGACCACAAGGATGATCAGGCGGCTAGAAATCTTTCCATATGAAGACAAGCTGAAAAAATTGGGTCTGTTCAGCCTGGAGAAGAGAAGGCTGTGTGGATGGATACCCCATAGCAGCCTTCCAATACCTGAAGAGGGCTACATGGATGCTGGAGAGAGCCTGACTCTTCTTCAAGACTGTAGTAATAGGACAAGGGGCAATGGGTTCAAATTTAAACAGGAGAGATTTAGGTTAGATGTAAGAAAGTAGTTCTTTACTGTGAGGGTGGTGAGGCACTGGAACAGGCTGCCCAAAGAAGTTGTGAATGCTCCATCGCTGGCAATGTTCAAGGCCAGGTTGGACAAGGACTTGAGCAACATGGTCTAGTGAGAGGTGTCCCTGCCCATGGCAGGGGCATTGGAACTTGAACTTAAGGCTTTTTCCAACCCAGTTCTATGACTCTATGATTGTGTGTTTGGGAAATCAGATCTTATATGCCCATGATTGGGCAGTCAGAGGTGGTGTAAAAGAAAAACATCTAATTAGAGGACTTCCTTAAAAATTTTCTTTGAGTTTTGTTTTTTTCCTGAATCTTAAATGATTTTCCTATATGTGCAGTTATGTTTGGAAAACATAAAAGCAATTTAGCATTTTGAAAAATCCTCTTTATGAGGATTAAAAAATTAAACCCTTGACCAACTCTACTTTCAGCCTTTCTAATGAAAACATTTTTAATAAAGTCACAGACATAAAAAGAGTGTTGATTTAGGCTCGTACTAATTTATTAATCAAACAAGGACTAGAGGACATCATTAACTATCTCAGTAATCTTTTCTGGGTTCGGGGTCTTCAGTGTAATAGGTTTCTCTTGATGAAAAGAAAATATTAATATATTTTTTGCAATGGTCACCATATGAAATTGATTTGGATGAACACTAATATTGTTGTGATGTAGCTTATTATTTGTGCATTCTGAAAATTACAGACAGAAAAGCAGTTCTGAGAATTATTGAATTGACCTCACTCCCCATGGATGTGTTCTGTGACCTTGAACAAAGTTGCTTCATGTTTAATTCTCTGTCTGCATCATTGTTTCACAGAGATATTTGAACAATTAATTTAGCTAATGTTCGCAAGACGCTTAGTGAGAGTCTGATATGGAAATTTTTATCTTTTTTCTTTCAAATTCTTTTCTTTTGGTTTTAATATTTGATATTAACTTGCTGACAGATTATTGCGATACTTAATTAACCAGTTAATTAATTTTACTATTATAATATTAATGTTAGTGAGAGTCCTACTTAACACCTTCAGAATTCATATTAATAAAATTGTACAATTTTTGGACCTATGAAGCACTGATCATACACCTGAGATTTCAAGGTTAAGTGATTTAGTACTTTTTTTCCAGCTTTACATCTTCATTTTACGGTGGAAAAATTCTCTATAGAACTTCAGCAATAATTCTGAATTTCAGAAATTCTATACCATGACACAGGTTTTCATTCACAAATTACAGGAAAATATTAGTCAGAACAGATAGATCTCTGAAATTATAGAGAAATGCTGATTTGCTTTCATTTGGGGGTGGGGAGAAAGCATACATGATTCGACAGAGGATAATTAATGGAGTGCCTTCCCTATTCTAATATTTATAATGAAATCCTTGGTAGTGTGTCCTCAAAGCAGTGACTTACCAACACCTTGGAATCTAAAGCAGAGTGGAAATTATTGCTACACTTCTAAGGTGACAGTGAAATTGTACAGCTCCAAATGGAAGTTGTAGAGCATAGGACATGGGATACTAAATCACCTAGCAGCAGAGAGAAATTCAGGCACATGATTGATGACAGATTTCTATTGGGGGATCAAAATCCATCAACTAAAGTAGCTACTGCCATTCATCATGTCTCTGAAGTGTTTGGTATTTCTGTGACGTAGCAACATCTAGCAGCCCCTCTGGTGGCAAGAAGTGAAAATGGAGCAGGAGGCTCCTGTGCCCCTAAATGAGGAGGCAGAAACTGCAAGGGAGGGGAAAAAAAAAAAAGTTCAATAAGAAGATGCTCATGCTGTGACAAGCCTGCAGGCAAGATTTCATCTAAACCCACAAAGAAAGGCTGGGCACAGTGAACAAGCCTTGCTTCCTGTACTTCACAGGGGCTACATCCAGGATGATTCTAATCATAAACCATCACAATAGTATATGCAAGACTATGAGAAGTTAAGTTACTATCCTATCCTTTTCATGAGTAAGTGGAAAGGGATATGTGCTGTGGGACTCCTGGTACATTGGCATAAAATATGTCTGTCCTGACCCACTCCTTGAAATTTTCTAGTGTTTTCTGAGGTTAGACTTCAGATTTACTGATATATTCAAGACATGAACCATCACTGGAAAACCTGTGATTTCAGCACTTCAGGATACTTCAATTCTCTTTTTGTGTGTGTGGGGGGGAAATCATTTTTCAATATCCTCACATTTCATATTTTAGCTTTACTACTGCAATAAGTTCCTGGTAAGTATTACCTCAACTACAAAGTAACCAGCAAGTGGTCACTAATCATTTTGGTCCCTATGCATAATTTAATTATTTTCTTACCTTTCTGTATGCAACTTTTTTTCCCTTGATCTTCCACCACATGTCGGGGAGAGAGGTGGTTTAGAGATCTGAGGATGCATTCACATATAACACTACAGAGAAAAAGAGACAAAACCGAAATGGGGAATGTCTGTCTCCATTTTGTTGTCCTCCAAATTTGTTTAGGAAAACATCAAATAATTTTTAATAATTTGGAATTTACTCAGCTGCAGACTGAGTACCCAGTCATCTGCTATAAACGTTCATAGGACTTCCTATCCTACTACCTGCTTTCAGGAGCAGAGCGGATGATCTTTGTTCCTGTTTATCCCATCTGACTGACTACAGGCAGATAAGGAAGCTCAGTGTCTTCCAATAGCAACTGCAATGTCACTAGTAACAAGGTTAGCGTAGTGGGACTAGTAAGCAGTAATGTACAAATATGAAGTCAATCTAAACAGAAATATAAAACCATAGTATGAATATGCCTACTGAAAGTTTGCAAATTCTATCAACCTAGGAAGCAAAATCAATGCACTCAGGGTATCAAGGCAGGAACTTCATGAAATTCAGCAAGGACAAATGCAAAGTCATCCACCTAGAAAAGAGGAACCCCTTGCAGCAATAGGCTAGAGATTGAATGGCTGGGGAGAAACTCTGCAGAAAGGACCTATGAGCCCCTAGGAAAAGGCAGCTAACTGTAGCAGCAGTGCATCCTGGCAGTGAGGAAGGACAAAAACCTCCTGAGCTATAAGAATGGGAACATAGCCAGCTGTTAAAAATACATTTTCTGGTTTTCTCAGCACTTTTAAGATGGTGTCGTGGTTTAAACCCAGCTGTAACTCAGAAACATACTCCCTCCCTTGCTCCCCCCACCCCTGGATGGATGGGGAGGAGAATCGAAAGAATGTAACTTCCACAGGTTGAGATAAGAACAGTCCAGTAACTAAGGTATAACACAAAATCACTGCTGTTGCCACCAATAATAATGATGATAAGAGAAATAGCAGAGGAATAGAACACAACCGCTCACCACCCGCCAACTGATACCCAGCTTGACCCAAGCAGTGATCTAACCCTGCCTGGTAAATGCCCCCATTTTATATAGTGGGCATGACGTGCTGTGGTATGGAATACCTCTTTGGTCAGTTTGGGTCAGGTGTCCTGTCTCTGCTTTGTCCTGGCTTCCTCTCCTCCCTGGCAGAGCGTGAGGCTCAGGAAGTCCTTGGTCAGAGTGAACATTACTGAGCAGCAGCTAAAAACATCGGTGTTATCAGCGCTGTTTCCATGCCAAAAGTCAAAAACACAGCACTGCACCAGCTTCAAAGAAGGGGAAAAAAAACCTGCTACTGTTGAAACCAGGAGGGATGGCATGTAGAATATTGTATCTATTTTTGGATCCTTAAAGCAGAGATCCGTATAGATTACTGAATTCAGTGGAGGGTCACCACAGTGGTCATTGCTTGGAGCACTTGGCCTAAGAAGTAAAGTTGAGAGAATGAGGCTTACACACCCTGGAAATGAGATGGCTCAGGTGGACCCAACAGCAGTTTCTGGGTACCTGCAGGGAGGTTAAAGGAAACAGAGCCAGACTCATCACAGAAATGTGTTGCAGAAGGGCAAGAGATACTGTCTACGACCCAAAATGGAAGAAGTCCAGACTGTATATCGGTAGAAACTTTTTCATAATGAGGGTAGTCTTAGAAATAGAGCTGGCTACCCAAAGAACTTACATCACAGAATCACAGAATCAGGTAGGTTGAAAAAGTCCTTTGAGATCATCAAGTCCAACTGTTACCCCAGGATTGCCAAGTCAGGCCCTAAATGATGTCACTAAGGGTCTAGTCCACATAATTCTTGAACACTTCCAGGAACAATGATTCTACCACTTCCTTGGGCAGCCTGTGCTGATGCCTGACAATGCTTTTGTTGAAAAATATTTTCTTAATATCCAGTCTAAACCTCCCCTGATGCAGCCTGAGGCCATTACATCTTGTCCTATCACTCATTACTTGAGAGAAGAGACCAGCCACCTCCTTGCTCCGTCCCCCTTTCAGGTAACTGTAGAGAGTGATAAGGTTCCCCCTGAACCTTCTTTTCTCCAAACTAAAGAACCCCAGTTCCCTCAGCCATTTCTCAAAAGACTTGTTCTCTGGACCCTTCACCAGCTTTGCTGCCCTTCTCCAGGCACATTCCAGCCCCTCAGTGTCTTTATTTTAGTGAGAGAGAACTCTGAAGACTGAATATAAAAGTGGAAGTATCTGAAATATAGTGAGAACTGTGTTGCAGCCTCTTAAATATTTTAGCAGCATAATAACAAGGTGTGTTGTTCATATCTTAGGCACTTGGAGGTTCTTCAGGGTACAGAACCTGTAGGAAGGGTGTTTGGAGAATGTACAAAATGGAGAAAGCCAAAGATTATCCATACGGTCTTTCAATTCATACATGATTGAATGTCATTAATCAGTTGCAGACCTGGTATGTTTTATAGTGCAGACATAGCCATAATGAGGAGAAAGAGGTGGAACAGAAACAAAGCCTATGGATCTCTTGGTTGCCATTTTTGTAAATTTACTGAGTATGACACACATTGAGGTTTGTGGTATAAAGGAAGAAATGAGAGTTTACTGTTCATGTCACTGATGTTAGGTTTTAAAAATGCCAATGAGCAGCAGGAAATATTTTTTTTAAGAAGTCTAATATTTAAACCTTTCCTTTTTGAAGACTGATGGTATGCAGAGGCTGAGGTTTATAATGGCAGATTGGGTGGTATCTATGTTAGTGGTGCAGTCATTCTCTTTAGATATTAAACTCTCTTTATCTCAACTCACTTATTTTCTCACTTTGATTCTCTTCTTCATTTCCTTGGGGGGGGGAGTAAGCAAATGGCTGTGTGATGCTTTGTTAAGATAAGAAGGCTCCTTCTTGTTTCTCTTTATTGATAATAAAAGTAGGCTGAAGTTGGTACCAGATAAATCCCATCCACTAAGTCAAAACCAAAATTACAAATATAACCATTTACTTTGCTGGGATTTGACTCCACATGTCCTGACTCAGAGAAAAAAAGCTGTTTATGTACCTAATAAAGAAAATCATTAGTATACTTTACCCTAATAACAAAGAACTTCCGAATTGTCAGTCTCCAACACTGCAAAAATTAGGTTTCTCCAGGTTATCAAATTATCTCACTCCATCTCTCACACATTTTACCTATTAGGAAGTATGCACAAAGAAAACATTTTAACTTTACAGTGGAGCCCCAGAATCTTCCTTTCCTTTCTTTTTTTTAAAAAAAAAAAAAAAATTAATAAAACAGAAATAAATACTTATTGTCACCCTAGGATGCATTGTCAATTAATTTCAAATGCTTCCTAAGAAAAACAATAGAAGACAGGAAAAATCCATGCAGACATAACACAACATTCTTTTCTCTTTTTGATACTATTTTAAAATCAATTACACGTAAGCAAGGGAAGCCTGCAGGTAGCAAGCCGGTCAATGTTGTTTTATTAGTACTGGACTGTCCTTACAACTGAAGCATACTTCAGCCACATGTCAGCCATATTCTAACATCAGTCTTTTATAAGTTTTCCTCAAATTATTGCTTCCTTCTCAGTCTAAATGAAATGGAAAATTGAAATACTCTTTTACATTTTTATACTCTCTATAAGAAAATCTAGAACTAATCTAAAATAAAGCAACCAGCAATCTATCTGCTTTGTCAGTCAGTATTGACATACTGTTCAATTTCATCTGTATGCTAATATCAAGATTCAGATCTGCAAATGTATTCTTCAAACTAAACAGAAGCCAAAAATGTAGTTCTGATGTAATTCCAGTGGATAAATATATGTCATTCACAGTTACTCAGAGTCTTCATATTTCAGAAAGATTCTGAATTTAAAAAAAAATAAATAAATAAAAACCAAAACCTACCAACATCAAAACCCACAAAAATCTCTGCAAAAAACCTGAAGGTTGCATTTATATAGATTTTATTCCAAGTTCAGATTTAATAATAAAGACATAGCTGTTGCGTTCAATATCTGGCTGAGCATCAGCAGGGTATTGAGCAGCCATATCCTTATTTTAAAAATTAATTTGCAATAAATACCTATGTCTAAAGCATAAAGCTCTGGGGATTTCCTTTAAAAGCAGTATGAAAGAAAATGTAAATATCTAACGTAGAAGTAGTTGCAATTACTTTTTTTGTGTTAACTAGGAAGCTGTACACAAAAGAAGATTATCAAGTCTTCACTTTCACCAGCACTGGTTTCCTTATAGGAAGGTAAATCTCCTGCAGAGAGCATAGAATAGAGAAACACATAAAGTAAGCGCTATCAGTTTGCTTAGATAAAGATCCTAAAGTTTTGTTCCAGTAAGTATCCAGCCACACTCCACACAAAATAGATTGATCACAGTGATGTTCTTAATGGACTTCATAAAATGACTGGCTTTTCTGCCTTTCCAGATTTATAGGAGTCTCTGCTGGAGGTTGACTATATTCTGGGGAAACCAGAGAAGAACAGCTGATGGCACGAATGCTGTTCTTGCGAGAGTGCTCTCCAGGAAAAATGCTCACATATTTTTCTCTCCTTTGTTTATGGCATCTCTCAGTGTGATACGTCTTTTCCTTTTGTAACAAAAAAAGAAAATAATGTGCTTTTGTTCTTATAACCCACATAAGATTACATTAAATTGTCACAGAAAAATTGTTTAAATTCCACTGGATGTTGGGCTTCCTAAAGAAATATCATTGTAAGCAAGACTAAAAAATCAATCAGCACTGCTTCTGCCTCTTTGTTAGTTAGCAATTCATTAAAAATCAGATAAAGACTGGTCATATCATCACTATTCCTAAAAAAACCTATTTAAAACATCTATTGTGTTAAAAAAGATATTTTTATTTCCCATCAAAAATAGCATTTTTAAAGTCTAATTAAGAAGTGTGTGCATATAGGAAGGTCCTTTTACTTTGTGTATGTGTGTCTTTTCAAGTACGGGTATTTGCTGCTCCGTAATAAAGATGCTTCTAGAAGGGGAAAGAAAGTGAGCTTATACTAGACTACAGTATTGTTAAATGCATAGTCAGAATGCATAGTGGCACATTGAACAGCAAAAGGAAGATATTTTACACCTCAGTGGTTCTGAAAAGCTTTACACAGGCTTGAGGTGATTATAGAGGCATTAAATGAGCAAGAAACTGATGAACATGATCTAGATCATCAATAAGCAATCCAGATGTGCAGCACAAGTGAATAGAGAGATTGATGAATCCTTTGAATTGGGTAAGGAAAGCAGTAGGAGTTTGACAGGTTATTTACTTACTGCCATAACCTTTAATTCTGCTACATGAATCAGCTAGCACAAAGTTACAGCCATGGCAGGCTCCATCCTAGGGCAGAGGCACTCCTGCTCCTACAATGCCCTCCTCAGCTTATCTCTAGATCTGCATTCCACCAACAATTTCAAATGCAACAGTTCATTGATCTTCTTATAACAGAGCTTCTAGCTTAATAACGAAAGAAGAAAAGGGCAAAAAGGTGCATTCAAGACAATATTGAAAACATCAGGAAACACAGGGACTTAACACTTCACTCCCTTAAAAGGATATCTATACAGAAAGTCAAAGTTCAGCTATTTATTGTCATTTATTGTAAAGATGCTGAGAAGCCTCTGAAACTTTTGTGCAAGGTGCTAAATGTTACCATTATCCAAGACACCTTATAATTTATGAGTACTTTTAGTCTTTATATTCTGTATCTAACCGATGAGATTAAAGAAATTACCTCCTTCAGTTATTCAAAGCCACCTCTCTTCTGGAGGTTATATCCTTCCCAGGAGACCAAACTAAGTGAGCACACCCTATGTGCTTCAATATGAACTCAGCTAGGAACAACAATAATATGTGTTCTGCTGGCCGTGCTGCAGGATTATGAAGGTACAGCACAGGTTGTTGCTTCAGTGAACAGGCTCATGCTTATATTAAACACTGTATCATAGTTAACAAAGCAAACTATGGAACCTTTTCTAGGAGGAGGAAATTACTACTGCTCACAGAGTAACTTAGCCTGGATGGCAGTTATAAAGTAGCATACTTTAGGATGAGACAGAAAAATACTGCAAAAGAGTGACAGGTCCACGAGCAATGTGGTGCAGCAGACAACAGAAGCCTACTGAGACCAGCAGGGCAAAGACATACAGCACTACACTTCACAGTTGACAGGAGTTACTTTTCCTCTAGTTACAGAAGGATTTTGTAGAGACGGATGCACTAAAATATTCTTGAAATAATATCAGTCTGAAAGCTAACTGTGTGCCGGAACAG
The DNA here is from genome assembly GCA_024733675.1 of Psilopsiagon aymara. Lineage (NCBI taxonomy): Eukaryota > Metazoa > Chordata > Aves > Psittaciformes > Psittacidae > Psilopsiagon > Psilopsiagon aymara. Next base: position 13,463 of record JANRGW010036255.1, read on the forward strand.
GACCTATGTGCCGGAACAGGATGGTCATGGACAGTCTAAATTTAGTTTTGAATTTGATTTTTGTTGAGCTGCTCACTAAAAACCCACAGGAAATCAGCTGTAAATTACTGACCAGTTTGGGGCTTTTCATACGTTCGTTACAAATTTTAAGTCTGCATTTCTGCCACAGACTCTATATCCCAGCAAGATACTGAAAGTGAGCCTGGGAGTCCATGCTTCTGCAACAGCTGATCCTGTTGTCTCAGAGTAGTTGACCAAAAGTGTAACAGTTTTGAGGTATCTGTGTCATATTGTCTAGAGAAAAGTCACACATGACTTGTCATACAAGGAAGAACAACCTATGTCTAACTGATAGTAGTTTCAGCAGTGATAATCCTGCTATTTATAGCCTGTCTTTTTACTCTAAATGAGAGGTACAATATATAGAAAAGATTTGACTCATATTCTTTTAGCACTTAAGACATTTTCAAGTGGATTTTCTTCTTGTGTGTTACAGAGGTACCTGTAGAACACACAAAAAAACATATTAGGGAAAAAAGTTTGGGCTATTCTTAACTTTTTTTTTTTTTTTTTTTTTTTGGGGGGGGGGGGGGGGGGGGGAGCATATTCCTGCCTTAGGCAAAGGCAAACAAATTCCTTTCATTCAAGCACTTGTGTGCACTTAGTGGGCAATGCAGGATGTTAGGGAATTCTGGTGTGTACCTCAAGAGGATCTGATTTTGGGTGAGAATAGACAATGAACTAAGCTGCATGATGTTAATTGCTATATAAAATTGCATACTATCTTTTCTATGGCAGCTACATGCCCATCACCACACTGGGTGTCTTGCAGCACTTGAAACACTCATCTCTGCCACTCCAGATCTGAAGATCTGAACTCAACTCCCATTTAGTCGGTACATTAATGCAGAATGAACTTTGCTGAAACTGGTCAAGGGCAGTGCTGATGGAACCAGAAGTGGCTTCAACATGAAACAACCCAATACCACATACCCTTTGCTGCCTTGAGAGACTGTTAGAGCAGGTGAATCCCAAACTCATGGACTAAATGAACTCAATTGATTTTGTAGGGATGATCCATGGACTAAGGGAATGATATCTGTGTATATATTCAAAAGAAAGTAAAGTTGATGGTGTATTGGGAAGTGTGTGACCTGGCATGACATAAATTGTATGGAATAAGGGGTGGATACTGTCCTTGTTTTGGCTGGGATAGAGATAAACTGGAGGTGAAGAAGAAATTGGGAGGGATATGGCTTGGCCAGCTGATCTGAAATGGACAAAAGGGTATTCCACATTGGCTTTTGGTTGGGGTCAACTTATAACTATGTGAGGATGCAAAGCAATAGCTGCCTTCTAATAGGACTGTAAAAGAAATCATCACTAATTATTTAGATTCAGCTACAACTCAGTTTTACAAGTGAGAGATGGCAGAAAAACATATTTCAAGCATAAAAAACCTGTTATTTTCTTCATCTGAATTTTTACAGACAAAATTGTTATAAAATTGTTGATTAATTGGCATATAGAAGAGATTCAATGGAAAATGAATAATAGCGGAAATTTCACATTGAAGAGGTGGATGACAACTACATAACAAGCTACTTTGAAGCTTTCTGTTTCCAGCACACAAAAGATAAAAAGATTTCATAACAGAGTTGACAGAATATTGTCTTGAAACAAAGATGTAAATACTGTTGGTATCTGTAAGAGGAAAAAGCCTCTCATTTGATCTGCTAACACTAAACTGAAAAAAAAAAAAAAAAAAAAAAAAAAACCCAGAAGAATGGAAGATCAGCTGGTAATGTGCAAGGAATTTTCATAATCACTGCTAAAAAATTATTAAGTCAAGTAAATAAAGTACAAAATAAATGGAGTACCAGGGATAATGGCAGCTGAGAAAAAAAGTACATTAGAGATGAAAACCAGCACATTTAAAACTCTTTATTTCTTCTGTGTAGAAAATATTGCTTGTTTATAAAAGACACTCCAATGGGAGTTCGGAGTGCTTCACTCTACATGATTCAGCCCTTCAGAAGGCCTAGAAATAAGCAGGGGAGATTACAAGGCAGTATTCTTCTTACTGTATAAAACAACATGCAGTATAATTGTTAGTGAGTGCATGTAAATGAGGGAGAAAAGATCAAAGTCTGGAATGATGTTGAAGGACTTTAGCAATTGGATCCGTTCCATGATCCATGCAAATATGAGCTGCAATTCTTCACAAAATAAGCCACTTGTTCATAATCCATTGAGTTACTTTGTGAAGGAAAAAGTTAGTTCAAGAAGAAATAGACTGCCTTTCACTAAAACATGTTGTGGAGTTTTTGTATTGTTTCGTCATTTTTTGCTGGAAGTGTGTGGAAGAAAGGGAAGACAGAACACTGAATGACCATATTTATGGCGGTTAACCAATATCATAGCTGAATAGATGAACTCCGAAAAGAATATCCAGAATGAGGTGTCTTAGACTAACTGTGCATTATTTCCTGTAGAATATATATTTAGGAAAACAGGTAAAAAGGGAGAAAGAATAATTGGCCAGAGAGACTAGCGAGTCTGAAGACAATATAGACCCTCTTCTTGTCCTGAGGCCCTTGCAGGAGGGTGTTAGAGAACATCACAGTAGCATGGACTAATGTCTACTTCATGTTCAACATTTGGAGAAGTATAAGCATACTGTAGAAAAGGTCACCTTATTGCTATCATCATATACTTACGTATCTGTTTGGAGAAGCTAAATCCAGCAGACTCTAATATCCCTGGGATTTCTCTTCTGCAGTGTTTGTTGCTGCTCCTTTTTGTATGCTAAACAGTAGGAAGGCTGAGCATACATTCTACAGCTGCAGGTACAAACAGATGCACACACACTGGAACTATATACATGAGAGGCAAAAAACCCCAAGAGAAGTGGAAAGCATTATCTTTACTGGCATCCATACAAACACCAATGACATCCACAGAAATCTGAGTAACACAGCACAAATACATTTGTCCTCTCCAGCTGATACAGGCTGAAGTTCACTAGCAGGCAAATGAGTATTTTTTCTCCCTTGTTTCACAGGCACATTTATATCCTTGGGTCCCTTGAACCCTAGATCAGACCATAACTACATCCAGGATCTATGCCAAGACTGTGTTTCTCATTTATTACTCTACTATTAGCATTAGCACTGGCATTAGCACTGAAATTTCTGGTCACTGATATTGTCTTACTGCCTCCCTTTTGTGTCTCATGAATCTTGGTCTTTAATCAATTGCTTTTCTTCTCTCTTGCTTGTATTTCTAACCCAATGTACTCATAAACTGTATGCCCATACATTTTACATATCAACATGTCTTTTACTTTCCACATGTCTGTACAATTTTTCCTATGACGTTTAGCTGTGCAAAGCTCTTAGAGTTGTGTATTTAGTACTTTAGCAGTTCAGCTTCTGGTTTAGGAAATAGAGACTACTACAGCAGTTCACTTGCATAAGAATTCTTTTTATAACATACTGACAACGCTTAGAACTGGATGTGAATTTAGTTATGTATACATTTAGACACCAGTGTTTTTCTTACTATAACTCCAAGGACTTAATGAAATTTTTGTCTTCAAGGTAGAGTTCACAGACTATGATGATTTAAGTCAGGAAAGTAGAAGAGTTGAAAACCTCATATTTAAAATATTAATAATAACTATTAGGTTGCAAATTAGCTATTTGCCCCTACAATTGATCAGATAACTACATGCATAATTTTACATACACAGGCAAATCACTGCTATTCATAGGTTCAGCTAAGGACATCAAAAATTTCTTTTTTCCCTTTGTTAACTGGAGGCTGTGGAAGAATTTTTATGGTAGATTTTGCTGGGTAAGTTCTGTTACATGCAGCTTTTCATGTTCAGTCTTCTGAATATGGTAAAAATGATTGATCTTGGGAAGTCCAGTTATGATGCTTGATTTTGTCTTCCTTTTTATGTGAAGTTTTGCAGTGTGAAAGTAATGCCTGGACAAAAGTGAGTGTGAACACCAGGAGAGTTTTACTGTCTGCCTATGTATCTCATTAAAATTATTTCTTGTGTTCAGGCTGCTTCTTGGCCAACAGACATGTGCTGGGTTGAAAACACTGAAAGACTGCTGTTTACCCACCTGCATGACAGCTGTTTATGCAGAAATTAATTTATACTTGCACCTTGATTCCTTGTCGCAGGTTAACCTCCAACTGCATTTTGATGACATTTTATCTTAGTTACAATGTAACCTGCAGCACCCACTACTGTGACTTGGTTCCTAATATGGAAACTCAAAACCAAAGCTGTCTTTAGACATGATTGTCTCTGGACTCATTAGGGTCAGTCAATTCATCAACAATCCTACTGAGATGTGAATCTTCCTTTCTTCACAAAAGCTAGCTAGGTAGATTTAATCTGCATCCTATCCCTAGCTTTGCTCACATAGAACTTAATTCTGCAGAGGACCTGGAAACTCTTTGCTGCTTCTGAACAGTTTGGCAGTAGTACTAAAACATGTTAGTGTAAATGTTGCTTTGGAGTCAATTCAAAGGCGAAAGAAGAGCCAAACTTACCAGCATTCACTGTGAACATCTTTGCAGGTGATGTGAATAAAACCTATAGAATTGCCAAGCAACTGTGTGTTCACTACCTAAATATTTAAGAATATGCAACAGTACAAAGGAAGTGAACTATATACCAAACTCCTGTTTATGTAAATGCCTGTGATAGAGACCAAGAAATGAAAAATTTAAAAAATATATTTGCATACCCTATAATTCTGTTCATACACGTAGCCTGTAGTATGTTTTCTCAAAATACATTAAAAATAAATTAAAAATTAAGAATAATACCTTTAAAAAGGGACAAGAAAAGTCCTTCATCAGTGTCTGAGGCTTGTCATGTCATGAAACTTTCTTCAGAATCAAAGTTAGTAGTAGAAGCAAGGTTTTTTTTTCATTTAAATTACGTATTTGAACTGTGCCTCACACAGTGAGTCTCAGGTCCATAGCTCCAGCTTCTTGTCTTTCTTCATATCACGATGGTGGTGGTGCTGTGGTACACAAATAGCCACCACACTTTGGATGGTCAGTCCAGGACATAACCCTCTGATGTTTTACCTCCTGAAAATAGAATCTGACGACTGCATCTGTCAGTAATCTGTTCTGACCAATCATCTTATTTATGGTTTTTCAAAGTGCATGCAAAAGCAGAAACAAGCACTCCTCTTCCCTATTCAGTGCAATAGAGCAGGCCTCCCAAAAAAGGGCTCATAGTGTTCAGCATCTGAGTTGTAAAAATACTGGTCAGAAATCAGACCATGAAAGGGCCTGTGTATAGTGCTTCTAAATGTTACAGAAAAAAAAAAAAATGTGGTAGTCTATGATTGCATGCTTATTTAGTACATAGGACAAAATTCTGCGCTTGATTAGACATTTCAGTGGATCGCTTGCAGCAGTTTGCAGAGATTAAAAAGCAAATATGGATCTGAGTGGCATCTGGTTTTGAATGAGCAATCTTACTGCAGAATAATGGTAATTTTTTAAGTTCTGTTACACTTAGTATTTAACTACAACTTTCCAACTTTACCTTTGCTGCATCTGGGGATTTTTTGAGGATGGAGGCTATTTTTGGAGCACGATGTACGTTGTCATGTTTGAAGCAGAGCTGTCAAAACAAATGCATCAGGTCATGCAGTGAGCAGTTTATCTCTGTGGAAAAAATTAGAGAGGACTGTGGTCTTGGAGATAAACTAGTAATTAGGTATTGATTGTTTTCGCTAACACATTGTGTACAATTCCAAACAAATGTAAGATCATTTCTGGCTCCTTCCTTTTAAACTCAGATGTTTGTCAGTGCATTCATTTGAAAGATTACAAAATATGAAGCAGTTTTTGCAGTTGCTTCACTTTGGCTTCAATTTATTTGGCTCCTACAGAAATCCTCCGTTTGATGGGAATGTCAAAAGGATCATCAGAATCTCAGCTCCTCTCCACGACCAGGACTTTTTCTTTAGATTACAAAAAATTACTTGGCTTGAAAAGAAGGAGGGAAATTTCCCATCCTTAAAGCTGCAACAGTAGTTGGAGACCCAAAAGGGTTTTCTCCTGACTTTGGCTTCTTGCAATACGCAGATTTAGTCAGCCCTCATCTCTATGTCCCTCTTTTACATCTTTGTAGAAAGAGTTAATAGAGATAGTTAGAAGGTGCATCAGAATCATAGAATCATAGAATGGTTAGGGTTGGAAAGGACCTTAAGATCATCTGGTTCCAACACCTCTGCCATGGGCAGAGACGCCTCACACTAAACCACATCACCCAAAGCTCTGTCCAACCTGGCCTTGAACACTGCCAGCGATGGAGCATTCACAACTTCCCTGGGCAACACATTCCACTGCCTCACCACCCTTACAGTAAAGAATTTCCTCTTTACCTCCAATCTAAATTTCCCCTGTTTAAGTTTTAATCTGTTACCCCTTTTCCTATCACTACAGTCCCTAATGAAGAGTCGCTCCCCAGTATTCCTATAGGTACCCTTGAGATACTGGTAAGCTGCTATGAGGTCTTCACACAGCCTTCTCTTCTCCAGGCTGAACAGACCCAACTTTCTCATCCTATCTTCATACGGGAGGTGCTCCAGTCCCCTGATCATCCTCATGGCCTTCCTCTGGACTTGTTCCAACAGTTGCATGTCCTTTTTATGTTGAGGACACCAGAACTGTACGCAATAGTCCAAGTGAGGTCTCAGGAGAGCAGAGTAGAGGGGCAGGATCACCTCCCTCGACCTGTTGGTCACGCTCCTTTTGACGCCGCCCAGGATACAGTTGGCTTTCTGGGCTGCAAGCACACACTGAAGCTGCCTCATGTTCAGTTTGAGAAAATGATCCGCAGATATGAAAGCTCAATACTCTGCAACTCAAATTCAAGCTCAGTGAAGAAGTCTGATCCAGCAATTGCCTTAATGATTTCCAATCACATCTATAGAAAGTACTTCAAAAAAAGATGGTTCTTGCAGTCAAAATTCCAGATTTGTTTCTTCCTTTTAGAAAAAGCAAATTTAATAGTGTTTTATAATTGTGCATAATGGCAAGTAAGTCTCCTAAACTCCACCTCCACTAGCTTTCTTAACTGAAGGGCTATCTCTTGAGGAGAAAAATACACCTATTCTTCCAGCACTGATGTGTAAGACTGCAAAGCAGTAGATTGCAGTACCTACATTCCTACTTATACAAGGATAGTACAAAAGTTAAGGTTTAACTAGGGGCTTCTAGGGGTCTATTGGAATCTGTTATAACGTATACTCCATCAGAGGAGTTGAAAGTTATGTGAACTCATGGAAAGCATAATTAGAGAAAAAAAGTAGACATGTGTGTGTGTATGTATATATATATATATATATATATAATTTTCCTTTACTCATTCCGTCTGTGGCCTCTACCTGTGATAATTCCAGAACATTTTTCAGAGATTACCATAGATTAACCTCAACTAATACAGCCACATGCTCACTCCCTTCTCCCAGTGGGCTGGGAGAGAGAATCTGAAGTGTGAAAGTGAGAAAACGCATAGGTTGCGATAAACACAGTTTAATAGATAAAGCAAAAGCCATACATGCAATGAAAGCAGAACAAGAAATTAATTGACTACTTCCCGTCGGCAGTCAGGTGTTCAACCATCTCTAGAAAAGCAGGGATTCATCACATTTAATGGCTATTTGAGAAGACAAACACCATCACTCAAATGTCCCCTCTTCCTCCTTTTTCTGCCAGATTTATATGGTGAGTGTGACACCATATGGTATGGGATATCCTTTTGGTCAGTTGGAGTCAGCTATCCCAGTTGTGTCCCCTCCAAATTCCTTGTGCACCCCCAGTCTAATCACTGGAGCGGTGTAAAGAGCAGAAAAGGCCTTGCCTCTGTGTAAGCACTGCTCAGCAGCAACTAAGACATCCCCAAATTCTCAATACTGTTTTCAACACAAATGCAAAACATAGCCTCGTACTAGCTACTATAGAGAAAATAAATTATATCCCATATAAACCCAGAATAGATATGTTCTCCTTCATTGCTAAGTTATTTGGTGAAGACAAATGGACACTGAAGGGTTTTGGTATCTCACTATTTTTTTGATTCATTGAACAGTGTAAACAAGGATGCCACTCCCAACCAAAACTTTGCGGTGGTTTATCATTAAAAGAGTCAGTTTTAAAGCTGATGGATAATAACTGTGATTTTGTTTTCAACATATGGTTGCATATGATACCTAGTTTGGCTCCAAATTTGCTCAGTAGCAAAACTCTAATTGACTTTAAAGCCAGCAAGACCAGACCCTAGTTTACCAACACTTGTAATTCCTTGATTAAATTTTTAAAGGGCAGATGCTAAACTGATTTGCAAGCCTTTGATATCCTGCTGAAGTCAGTATACAGGCTGACAGTCTCCTTCTTTGGCTTCTTATTAGGATCTTGAAGCGTCTCTAGCTGGATGTATCAGTCTTTGCCTTGTCACAGAACAGAAAGTTCCAGTCTGTGATTCCAAGTCACATAGCACCTTTTTCTCCCACTTCCATCTCTTTTCCCTGCAGATAAAAGTTATTTCTGTATATCGTAAAGAACAGCACTTAAAACATATATTCCTAGGTGCAGAACAGTTGAATCACCACAAAGAATGAATAAAACAAATCAACTGCACAAAGTAGCCATTAAAGACTAGATGAAATCACTGAACTTTATGATTATTTGCAATAAAAATTGTTGCTGTGCAATATAAGAAAACACAGAAAAATTATTTACAGGTATATTAACAACAGTATGATAATAATAATGATGTTGCTGCCTGTTTATAAGTTTACTGATCTACTTTCACATGCACTTTCTTAAGTAATTACATACACATTTTCAAAACCCATTGCAAATGTTTAAAAGAAACCTTAGACACCAACACCAGAATCGATTTTTTGTAAAAGCTGTTACTTATCAAGGAGGAATTTTTTGATGTTCTGATTCAAACTAACAAAACTTTAAGGTTCATGAATCTTTTCTACACTTATGTTGAGAGATTCAAATATAAATAAATACATATATATTTACCTGGTCTGCATCTGGACTAGAAAGTGACTCCATGTCACATAGATGGTATATGGCGTTGGTGCTGTGGTATCTCCCAGTAGTCTGAACTATCCCAGTTTGAACCTCAAAGAGGAAATCTAACCTACATACAAGGAATATCTTGCCTTATGAAACAATGAAAGGAGGCTTTTGGACAAAAAAAGAACAGGATGCAAGAGTGGTTTTGCTGTACAGATCCTGATCAGAGTAGCACCTATGTGAGGAATTTAATCTTTTGTTAGCCATCCGTATGACAGGAGTCTCTATTGCAAGGGTCTTTGTAATGCCATCTTTAGACAGGGTGGCAGTCCAAAACCAGTGTACTGCCAATTTCTGATGCTTATCTGCCCTATGATAATCTGTGAGTGTTTCAGGCCACAAGTCAAAACCACAGTGCTGCACCAACTACTAAGAAGGAGAAAAATGACTGCTACTGCTGAACCCATGACAGTATGTTCCATTGCTGTTCAGCACCTTGAACTATTTACAAAATATCTCCTAAGTTTCTGTGTACAAATCATTGTCCTATGTGACCATTTCTGCATCTCCAGGAAAGTTTGTACTGAGTAGTTAGAAGTGTCCCATCTATGTTTTCTCAGTTATACAGCAGAAACTGGTCGGACAAATCCCTGCAATGTCTAGGTTCTCCACCCAACTCACTGCAGTAAATGGTGCCTGTTAATTGCCCTGGACACATTAGAAGCTACCTGGGACAATCTCCAAGCCACTCCACGTTCTTATTTGAAGAACTCCTATAGCTACTAGTCAAATGCTTTGTCGTGACAGTGGCTAGGAATTCAGTCTCAAACTCATCCAGGGAGTTTCTGGACTACCAAGAGTACTGGGACATTTCTGATATATCTGCTTAATTATGGATTCGCTAAACAGTCTCATTTTTTTCAAATTAAGCCCTTGAGATAGCTAGCAGTTGGATCAAGCCCTAAATCAACCAAAACCTTACAAATATTTCAGAGGATGTTACAACTTCTCATTTTGTAAAGGAAGTGGAAACTGTAGCTTCAAGCCTGTAGTCTGGAGCTGAAAGTAAGAATTAATCAGACTGAAATAGAGGAACTTCCGGGGAAGTTTTTTTTTTAATGTGTTACTTCAGCACTTATAATCCTTGTTTAAGAGCTTTATGGAGCATTTTGGACTTTGCAACATCCTCTTATTTGTGTGATTAAAAGGGAGTTTTTTAATTTGTGGCATCTCAGGAGTATTATATTTACCTACTTAAGGTCGGATAGATAATTCTGTGTATGAGTCAGAGTGGAAAGGAAAAATTTGTAGGGCATTCTTTCCTGTCTTTTCTATAATCTTCCTGCTGCAGGAGCTCTTTTTGCTTCAATAATGACATTTGGTGGTAATCTCAGAGGAGTAATAATTTTGCCTGAAGACTAAACTGAGTGAGTGGTGATCTTCCTTGCTGTCAATGACCTATAGATGACATTTTGCACCAAATTAATTAGACGCCTTTCTTTTGAAAGAAATGGCGAATCATGCATAATTAGAAGAGGCATCAAAGCTGGAGCCCTTGGCTCGTTAATCTAATGGAGCTAGCCTAAGGCTCTTAAAGACCATTTGTATTGCTCGTGATGTTGGTGTTATTTTATGAGCAATTAGCACTCTATATAAGGCTGATTCCCTTGATAGTTTTAATTTTTCTTAAAGAAAAGATTTAGATCAGTTTAGAATACAGTAAAATCTATAACCTTTAACACTCCTAATAATTCAGATATTACCAATTTACAATATCAGCAAAAGTTATCTGTAATGCAGCACTCATTTTTCTTTTCTTCATTCTTAACAAAGTACGGAAAAAAGGCTCATAGAGCTGTAGAATTTCTAGGCAATAAAATGATACATTGAAAGAAACAGCAACTTCTGTGAAATATTTTTTGGTGATTTTTATCTTGAGCCAAGGAGTGATAACCTCAATATGGGGAACACAGTTCTTTGTGTAAGAGTAAAGAAGGTATTTTTTATTTATCTTTCTTCCAAGTTGCCTACTATTCATTTAATTCACTATTTTAATAATGTATTTGAAATACATTTAAATATTTAAGACATACTGGATTTTTATCAACCACATTCGTTAGCAACATTCCTGGACCGAGTCCATCGTCAGCACAAGGCTTCCAGAAGTTTAAATTTCACTTTCCACCCACAACTTGCCAGATTGGTCTATAATCCCCGATAATTATTTCTCTAGAGTCTGACTACTTCAACTTTGCTAGGATTTATTCCTGTAGAATGCCTGGTTGTCTCTTACAATAACCATGTCTCACAGAAAGTAATCCAAGAAAGCTAAATGTACATTATCATACCATGCAGCAACAGCTTTGGCAAATTAAACACCACTGATAGTTTCATATTCTAATTTATACAAAACCATTAACCACATGCCTGGGCTGTTCAAGACACAGCTATGGATATGAATATATTTGTGTATGAAAATCTTACATATGTTAGAGCTTAATAAGTAAGTGCTTATTTAAAAAAAAAAAAAAAGCTAGCTAAAATATACATATTACTTAAACCCTAAAAATTCTATTCCGTCTTTGTATTCATCTTTTTGTACAATTCTACTTAACCATAAACATAAATTCTACTGAGACTTCACATGGAAGATTTTGCTGAACCACTGAGCATAATTTGTAAATTTTGTATATTATGAATTCCATGCTTAAATCTTAATAGCAAGACCTAATATTCCACCAGACAAAAAACTATAAAAGAACCATGCAACAATTTAGTTTTATAGTGCTACAGTCTTTAGCCAGTAAATTTATTCTCACTGCTTGTCTCCATACTTAATTATCTTACGAAGTGACTATGTCTGTAATGGGTAAGTAAACAGCAGTGGGTTTTGTCAGCATGGTTAAACAGTTAAAATAGTCCTTGACAAAGTTTTGATCTGGGTCAAGTATCAGTCTCACAAAGAGTTTTAAGCAAGCACACAATATTCAAAAGAGTTCTCAAGTGCACTCTTTTGGATGCTTACAGATTTTAACAGTGAATACAGCCAAACTACCTCAAATAACTGCAGAACTAAGGAGTGCCCCCTGCCTTTTATTTGCTTATTAGCACAGTAGTAGCTTTTTGTTTTTGTGTGATAGCACTTTATGGTGGGCTGTCCATGGTAGTCACAAGAAGCAGAAACATGCTAAACTTTGCTCTCCGCCAAGACTGGAGCTTATAAATCAGCAACCCAGATTCTGCTCACTTAAGCAAAGAGAGAATTTGAGATCAATAGGGTAGAATCTCCTCCACATGTTCTTAGCCATCCCATGATGGCTCATTTACTTGCTTTCAATTCATCTTTTTTTTGCCTTCTGAGAACTCCAATGCTCTCCTGTGTCTGTATTCATGGCCAGGCAAAATCTCCACCACTTTTCTTGGCTGAGTATCCTTGGTCTCTGAAGAACCTCCACAGACAACATTAATTCCGGTTGTTTTTTTTTTTTCCTTTTCTCTGCTTCTTCATTTCCCAGTTGCTGTCTTTGCTTCCCACTAACACTCCATCTTTGCTCCTTCATACAGACTCTTTCTAATGCTTTTCCTCTGTTAAATCCCAAAGTTTCTTTCTAGCACTTGCTCAAAGCAAAGGTTTCCTGAGCAAAGAGGAAACTAAGATGGAACAAAAAAAAATCCATGACCATGTTTGTCTTTTTCAAGTTCAGTATTTCATACATCTGTCCCCTCTTTCCTTTTTAATTTTTCCCTATTCTCCTTTTTCCCCACCTTTTCCCCTTTTTTAATTTTTTTAAACCCATTTCTTCTTCCTATTTCCATTTGTTTTTTTTTTTCCTTATCTTGCATTGTCTTCAGAAAAAAAAAAAAAAAAAAAGACCTGTTTTCCATTTAAAAGTGGTTGCCCAGTCTGATTTTAATGCCTGGTAATGTCAAACACTACTGGATATTTATAAGGTACCTGTTTTAATGTAACAGTGCATGAATCATAATGTTTATTGCATATGTAGTAAACTTCCAGCAGTATCTGTTTCCTTCAGGCTGCAGTAACTCCTGCATGTATTGCCTTTTTCCCCAAAACTCCCTCTTCGGGCTCTGGGATCTTGTGGATTTAAAGAAATGATGATTCACTAATGGACTGGTGAAAACGAGTGTAATTCACAGAGGAACAGAACTGAAAACTCTGTTCCTGACTTGTGATATGTATATTTGGCAGCAATGTGATTGAAATAGGCCATGGTGTTTTGGGAGTGAGCAGCTTTATGTCTCTTCATCCTGACTGTGTTCTTACTGCAAATTTCTGAAATCTACATAAACCAGTGTCTAGACTGACATCTCCTGGAGAAATTAAACATGGTCACTCACAGTAATTTGCTAGTAAACTGTGACAAGACATTTGCAGTTTCCATTCCTGCAACTCAGGTTTTGACAATGGGAGAATTATGCAGCTGTTTTATTTCCTTTCCAAATGAAGCTGGATCAAGATACAGATGCTTTCTTCCTCTCATAACAGTGCTAGCTGAGTTGACTCATAGTCCTTGTCTGGTGACATAGTAACAGCCATAAAACAATGCAACAATTTGTCTTTATTATTGCATCTTTTGACTAGGTGTCTCATGAGAGCTGTGCAACCTTATCCTTCTTTCACTGGCATCGGGATAAATCAAAAGAGACTCTACAGAAACCCAGGGAACAGAGACTGATAAAACTTGTTTAACAAAAAATGAGGCCGATGCACTGTGAAGAATGAACAGATGAAATTAATGTAAGCTGGAAATGAGAAACGACTTTTCTGTATGCTCTGGTCGCTTGCCCTCTTTGGGTATGTCTTTTGGCATTATGCAGTGCACAGTAAAACTTAGGCAGCACAGTTTACAGGTAGGAAATGGATTAAATAAACATGCTGGAGGAATAATGTGTCTTCCAGCAACCAGTTTGGCTAAATAGGAACAAACTTTAATATTTCACTACTGTGCGCCAAGGACATAGACTAAAGATCACAAGTGGTAACAGAAGAAGTGGCTACTTCATTTCACTTGCTTGCAGAAGGTAAATGCATGCTGAAAAAATAATGCACCATTTATCTCTCAACTCATACCTTAGTGACTTATGTTTCAATTTTATTTGGTTGATCACAAACTTGAAGATAAATTCTTTCAACAAATAAAAGGTTTATTGCTTTGTTTATCTGTTTCTACTATTTTCATAGTGCTGTTGTATACTGCAGCAGGAGGAAAAAAACATGTAAATCTGAGATATGAAGAAAGTAGATATAATAACATCAGCACTTAGGTGGAAGAAAAGAAGCATTAGTGGCTCAATGTCCAGCTGGAGACCAGTTGGAGACCAGTAACAAGTGGTGTCCCTCAGGGATCGATGTTGGGCCCTGTCTTGTTCAACATCTTTGGCGATGACATGGACATTGAGATTGAGTGCACCCTCAGCAAGTTTGTAATTGACACCAAGCTGTATGGTTCAGTTGATATGCTGGAGGGAAGGAATGCCATCCAGAGGGACCTTGACACCCTTGTGAGGTGGGCTGATGCCAACCTGATGAAGTTTA
>JANRGW010036256.1:0-17661 GCA_024733675.1 Psilopsiagon aymara
GGTGAGGCACTGGAATGGGTTGCCCAGGGAAGTTGTGAATGCTCCATCCCTGGCAGTGTTCAAGGCCAGGTTGGACAATGCCTTGGGTATAGTGTGAGGTGTCCCTGCCCATGGCAGGGGCTGGAACTGGATGATCTTAAGGTCCTTTCCAACCATAACTCTTCTACGATTCTATGATTATATGACCTGCTCTGTCTTTGCAACCAGCCCTGCTCGGAGCAGGAGGTTGGGCTTGAGACCTCCAGAGGTCCTCCCAACCTCATGTTTTCTCTGATGCAGTTCTAGTCAATATTCCACCTTGAGAAGCTCCCTGCAAAACAGCCATCATCTGGAGCAGGGGAATGAGTAATGAACTGGAGAAGAAAAGTTCTGGCGAGAGGGGAAGGGGCCTGTCTGAGGAGGAGGAGGGGATGCCTTAACATCTCTATTCTCTCCCTTCTCTGGGGTATGGATGGTCTCTGTCCTGCTTGAAGCTCCTTCTGCAGCCATACGCTCTGCTCTCTCCCATCCACCTGAGGATGTATCTCATGTACCATCATCACCTGCAGGAGAAGTGGCTGTGTGCAGGGATGGTGGGATGGAGCTCTTGGCCACACACTGGATCACAAGGAGCCCAGCAAACTGGAGCAGCTGCAAACAACCCGGCTCTGCCGGAGCATCCCTGGGGGATCCTGGGGCTGCTGCCTTGGGTACCCAGAAGAAGAAGAGCCCTGGCAGCAATCCATGAGTGACTGCTGGGTGTCCTGGTCCTGCTGGTTCCTGATGCTCTGCACCAGCCCTGGAGGGGGTGAGGTGGGAGATGCAGGAGTTGTGTCACAGCAGACTTGTGGCCTAATGGTGTCTTGGGGATCATTGCAGGCAGGACACATGACTCAGAGGGCAGTGGGTGAGACCAGCCACAGGGTCCTAGCTGGAGCTTGGCTCCAGGGAGATAGCCACAGGCAGATCTCCACAGGCAGATCTCTGCGGGAGCTTGGTCTTCACAGTAAGGAGTCATAAGAAACAAACCCACAACTCATTAAACTGACATATGCAGAGGCAGTAATTGCCAAAAGCATCTACCCCCTGGCATGCTCCTGCTGCAGCCTGTCCTGCAGCAATGGGCTGAGCTGTACAGAGGGTGCTGGACCATGAATGCACATGGAACACGGGCGGGTTTGTGGAGTTACCTCCCTCCTCAGCTCCTCCTGCGTGCTGCAGGCTCCGATGGGGCTCCTTGGCTGCAGGATGAAGGCAGTGGGTGCGAGGGCAGCAGTGCCAGCCAAGGGTGGCCACGGGCATCTTTCCCTGGCTGGACTCTGCCTTTCGTGTGTCTCCATCGTACACATTTCCAGGCAGCCATCGCCATGGTAACGCTGCAAATGGTGCTGGTTCAGGCCAGTCAGAACACCCTGAAAACACAGGAGCTGGCATTGCTGAGACGGGAGCTGTGCTCACAGGGCCTCCGGGTACAAGGGATGTGGCTGCTCAGAGAAGGTCCTCACAGGATCTGATGCCTCCAGGGATGTGTGTCCCAGGCCTGGAGAAAGGCGGTGGAGGGAGCATGTGGAGTGGGAGACGTTAGGGAAAAGGGAGCAGCCACAAAGTGTGTTTCTCCAGCAATGGTCCTAGCATGGATGGGGTGAGACCAGCAAAGCTCGGCCCTGGGACAATGTCAGGGTCTGAAGCAGCCCAGGGCCGGTACAATGAATGGAGCAGGCATTTCATGGAGCTGCATCCTCACCAGTCAGAGCTGTCCAGCACTGTGCTGGTGTTTCCTGGCTATCACTGGGTTATTCACGCAAGGAAGCTGCTTCTTTTTGTGAGCACAACTTGCTGTTGTGCAGTCAGGCTGGATTTTTCCCTCTGTGCCTTTATAAAGGCTGATCTCTGCCTGCTGTTCAGTCCTCCAGGCAGTCTTGTAAGATGCTTTTGCAGCTCTTCCTACCTAGCCCTCACCTTCTCTCCTTGATCAACAGGTATTGTCAGCAAACCCAATCACCTCCCTTTTCCCAGACGCTGGAGGAATGGTGGGCGCGCAGGGGACCTTGAGGGCTGCCCTGCACCTTCGCACCACTTCCTGCTTTATCCAGGTATTTATTCACACAGGGACTTGCCACTCATTCCAGAGCACCTTAATTTGATTGAGACCCCTTACACAGACCCCTTCTGAACATGTTGTGAGACCCAGATGAACCTTCCCAGCTGAGTGTCACATTCCTGGCAGGATGTGGGGTGACTCTGCCCTGGTAGCCCATTACCATCTGTGCATCCATTTGTTTTATTCCTTAGGCTGTTGTCCCTCAACTTCTAAGGCTGATTGAGGACCTGAGATTGGTTAAATCCTTCTTCCCAAAAGCCACACAGATTTAGGAGATTTCATGTGGTGGAAATGCTTTAGTCCTAACTTTAAGCTGCCTTGCTCCAACTCTGGGAATTCAGCCTCCTCATGCCGTGACTCTCAGAGCAAGGCTTCCCTGTACATGATATTTTCTCCTCTTTCTTGCATTGTAGCCTCTCGGTCTATTTGACATCGGGTTTCAAGTCTTGCTGCAAGGCTTTTTCTCTACAAATCATTAGCTGCTGCCTTTCCTTTTCACAGCAGTTCTATACCATTGGTTTTGAAGCGTGAGACTGGAGCTGCGCACCAGCACCAAAAACTGAGGAAATCCCCTTGGATGTAGGCACAGGCCAGCAGGCTTCTGCCTGGCCAGGCAGTCCCAGAATGTGCACAGCCAGGACCGGATGAAGTGCAGAGGAGGGAAATCTGCTCTACACAGACCCACTTGTCCTGCTTAGCTTCCTCCTCCGTGAATGCTGTTCCTCTAGC
Source organism: Psilopsiagon aymara (assembly GCA_024733675.1). Lineage (NCBI taxonomy): Eukaryota > Metazoa > Chordata > Aves > Psittaciformes > Psittacidae > Psilopsiagon > Psilopsiagon aymara. The sequence continues at coordinate 2,810 of JANRGW010036256.1, forward strand.
CTGTTATCAGTTATTCCTTGTTTTCTGCATGATATGCTGCAGGAAAAGGAGAATTCAGGCCTTTGCAGGGCCCTGGGAAAGGCGCTTTGGCTGGAGGGACTTCCAGGAGCAGCTCTCTGCAGCGGGGAGCAAGACAATGGGTCCCTTGAGGAGGAACAGGAGGTGCTGGGTGGCAGGAGGGAACAGCAGTGATGGGAGGAGAGGACAGAGGGTGATGAGACCCTGGCACATGAGCAGGGCTGGTGGGTGCTGCATGTGGCTGAAGCCATCCTGCGGCTACAACTGTGTGGGTTGGGAGCCTGTAAGCCAGGGAGTTGCCATGGGAACCGCCATGGGAGGATGCTCACACGGCTCCATGGCCTTGGTGCCTGCGCCGGGTCCCCAGCAGCAAGGCTCCTGTTGCTGCAGCAGGGCTGGCAGGGCCCACAGGTACCTGCAGAGGTACCGGCTTGTCTGCAGCAGGAGGCGAGCAACACACTTTCAGCTGAGTCCCAAAGTGCTGCACAGAGAAGCTGCCTTTAAAACAGAGAAAGAGCATGTGGGAGAGCAGCCCCGGCAGGACCAGAGTGTGCTGGGACCTGCAACTGGACAGGATCCTGGACCCTGGGGTCCTGAGCGCACACCCTGTGCCTTGCAGGTCCCAGAGCAGGCCAGCTCCATGTCCCTGAAGGCCTTCAGGGACAGCACTGTCACCAGCCCTCTGCACACCCAAGAGGGCTGCACTGCACACATCAGCCCCGCACGCTGCTGCTGGCACCTTCCGAGCTGGCTGCACTTAGGAGACAGGCCTTCCCTCTACAAGCCACCTCAGTTGCCCAGGTAGGGTGTATTCAGTGAGGTGCCCACACAGTCTGTTTGCAGGAGCATCGCTGCTGATTTGCTGGTAGCACAGAGTTAGTGCCCTGCCCTTTCCTGGCTGTCTCTGTAATATGTGGAAAGGACAATTGTTTTTGCTTCTGCCAGGCTCCAAACTGCCCTTTCCAGGAGCGGGTAGGTAGGGCTGTTTGAGGATCAGCTGCTTCATGCCCCCCAGTTCCTTCAGAAGCGCTCCTAGCCCAGCTGCTCACTGCTGCTCCATCCTCTGCTGGTTTCACATTCTCACCTCTGTCTCCTCTGTGCTCCTCAGCGAGCGGGGCTGGAATCCCCCAGTTCTCCCACTAAAGTAGGGAGCTCAGGTGGTGTCTCCCAGTGCTCCTGGAGCTGCCCTGATGGACTCCTCCTTCTGGATGGCTGTGAGGAGGGAATGGGAAGATGATCTTGGCTTCCTTTCCCTCAAACCCACCCTGCTCCCCTCTCACCCTGCTGCCAGTGAGCTCTCCATTTTCCCAGGATCTCTCCAGCCCTTAGATTCTCCCTAAGACCACTGTATTTCCATTTCCCTGCCATCACTCTTTGGTGTCAGTGATGATCAGTGGATATAGAAGCACCGTGTGGGTGTTCTAGCCAGCAAGGCTGGGCTGGGCACCTGTTTTCTCTTCTCTGGCTGCAGCATCCATCCCTGGATCATGAGGATCCAAGGATGGATGCTGGTGGGACCACGCTCCCACCTGCATCTCTCCCATGGGATCCACCTGGCCGTGAGCACAGATCCTGGCCCACATTCTCAGGTCTGGCAACAATACCTGTGCGTATCGTCCTGTCCATCATCATTAAACACCCCCAGGAGTAGCGAGAGGCTCCCTGCCCTGCAGACCCAGCAAGGAGCGGCTCAGCATGAAGGTATCAAGGCAGAGTGGGTACCCCACCATCCTGGCCTGCGGGGATGAGCATGGCCAGGGCCGGGGGTACAAGCCAGCACCACTGGCGGGTCCAACAGAACCAGGGAAAGACCTGGACAGTGCTGGTGCCTGGTCAGAAACCCCAGTGCTGTTAACATGAATCACTGCTGGCAGCAGTGGGGAAGGAGGACAGAGGCGATGGAGGAGTGTTTGGCCCCAGGCTGCTCTCTGGTGTGAAATCCCAAAGATGGCAGGAGCGATGGCTGGTAGCCTGGTGGCAAAAGCCTGCCATGGCCAACCCTTGCACCAGTGGGCATTGTGCATGCCCACCCAGTACCACTCCTTGCAGGAGGGTGCAGCTGAGGGCTGCACGATGGTGCTGGCATCGAGGCATTGTGCAGTGGGAGTGATGGGGGAAGGCTGGCCAGGAGGGAGGCACTGCTCCCTGCAACAGCCTTCAATGAGTTTTCTGAAGTGTTGCTGCTCTTTAGGGCTTCCTTCTCCTAAAGAAAAAAAACAAGGGGGAAAAAAGGGAGATGAGGAAGAGCAATCTCTCGGTGCAGGATGAAAGCGGCCTGTCTTGACTATTTACCCAGCAATTATAAGTAAATCGGTGGTGCCTAACGGGGCCGGTTGCCATAGTGACGATGGGATGGAAGGACCAGCATTTGGTCCTGGCCGCAGCCAATCAGGCTGGGAAGACCAAGCTGCAATATAAAGTAAAGATTCCCATCTTCCAGCCACGCACTTGCCAAGAAGGGAAATAGGTTCAAGAGTCGGGGGGATAAAAAAAGTGCTCCAGACGGCGGCAAGCAGGGCGGCTGCTCCCGTCATGGCGGACCGCAGGCACCCGGGCAGGTGAGAAATCCCAACGCTCCCCTTCTCCCGCTCATTGTTCTCCCGCGCCGCGGCCCCCTCCGCCGCCCCACCCCACCCATGCCCCGGCACCCACAATGAACCCCCCTTTGGGCGACAGACAAAGAGAGGCGGGTGGAGAAAGGCTCCATCATTCTCCCCAAATTGCCATCGTAGGCCTTTCAAATCAAATTTCGCAAAGCAGCTTCATCAAAGGCCCCCGGCTGAGAGGCACGAGCCCCATGTTCCTGCCCCCCGGCAGGCCCGGGGTGGTGCGGGGATCCTGCACAAAGTCGATGCCGCTCCAGAAGAGTCTTTGCCAAAAAAAAAATAATAAAAAAAAAGAGGAAAAAAAAAAAAGGGGGGGTGGAAGATGGAGATTAAGAAAAGCGCAAGCGAGAAAGAACAGCGCCTAAATTGCTCACTGTCTCCCCATCTCATTACTCGCGACTTCTGAGGACGGGTATTTCCAAAGGCTGCTATGAAAGACTTTGAATGGAGCCCCCCCGGATGAGATCAAAGCCCGAGGGCCGGGGTGTGCCGGAGGAGGGGGCGAGCGGTGTCGGCACTGCAGGATGGTGGGGGGAGCCTTCCTCCCCTGCTGCCGCTGCCCTCCATGTTTCCCGGTGTCGCTGCCGCCGCTGCCTGACCCATCTTGCAATGGAGACCAGGGACAGCGGCTGGATCCCAACGTCTGAGATCCAGATGCGAGAACTCTGCTGGCTCACAGTTCCGCAACTCTCCCAAAATCTGTGATTAATGAAGGAGCTTATTCCAGTCAGGACCCCTCTGGACACCTCGAATTGCAGATGAGCGGGTGGCTTCCCCACCGCTTGAACCCACTCCTTGGGTCTCTTCTCTCCTTACGCCGCAGCATCGTGAGCCTGGTGAGCCACCAGCAGAAGGGCAGAGGACAAAGGCAGGAGGACAGAAGTTGTGCCACTTTCCCTTCCCGCTGCCTCCCTTCAAATACGGGCTGCTTTCTTCTGCTCAGTGACAAATTCAGCTCCGGGCAGTGTTCCCACCACCAGCACCATCAGCGGCATGGAAAGCAAACTCACAGATGGTGAAATAAGAGAGTCGTGTAGGGTTCAAAGAGACCTTCTATGTCAATTGTTATATTATTAGGTAAACTCCAAGAAGAAAATCTTTTAATCCACTGTGGCTAATCCAGTCCACTTTTGTTGGTCAGGACATATTCAGCATCAACAAAAGGCTCTGGCCGACGAACACTGGCATACATAATGTATTGATAACTGCGGGAGCCGGCTCGGCAGCAGAAAGAGCCACCGCTCAGGCCAGCAGCGGGGGCCGGGGCAGAGGATTTGCCCGACTTTTATCAGTTTAATTTTCATTTCAAAGCACCCAGCTGATATTTGCACTGCGCCGCTCAGCGGGGGAGCACAAAGAGCGCAGGGATGTTCCCAGCTCCAGCCAGCCCCAAAACCCCACTGGGACCACACCAGGACCCCACTGGGACTCTCGCTCCTCGCCTCAGGGTTATGATGGCACAGAGGGCTGCAAGGCAGGTTTGTCCTGTGCCTGGTTTTGGGGTGATGGTTCCCATAGGGAGTTGAAGGTGGGGTGGCTCTCCCCAGAATGGCCATCCTGTGCTGGCAGGGTCCCCTGGGATTGGAGGGAGTCACCTTCCTGCAAGGACGTTGGATGGAACTGATGCGGGAATACAGCTGCCTGCACTGCGAAGGGCCAGTGCTGCTGGAGAGGTGAGGTGGAGAGCAATGCATGGTTAGACGTTGTCCTCCAAACCTGGAGAAGCAAGAGACTGGAGCCAAGGAACTGGAAAACCAACGGCAGCAAAGGGCAGGTGGGACACAAGCAGGGACCACATAGCCATGGCCCGGCTGATGCAGGGTGCTCCGTCTGGAGGAGATGAGAGCTGGTGGGACCGAGCTGAGATGGGCCCAGGGGGCATCCTGGCTGCCAGCTGCGGATGCTGGAGGTGAGCAGAGCACACTGGCCACTCAGGCTTTGGGTATGGCCCATCCTGAGCAATGGGCTCCCCCAGGTGAGGGCTGGGTGGGAGCCTGTGCCTGGTCCACAGCAGGGCAGGAGGGGACAGACAGCAAGGCTGGGCCCACGGCTTAAGCTGGTGATTAACAATGGCTGTAAACCACATGGCTGGATGGGTGCTGGTGGCCATGGGATCAGGACGGGACTGAACCAGCAGTGTACTCTGCAAAGCAACGTACCAGGGCCTCTGGTGGGAGTGAGCTTTCCCAGCAGCTCATGGTCCTCCTAGGATGCCACTGAGTGTAAAATGACCTTATTATCACTGTGGGTAGCTCAGTGCTGTCCAAGGCCGGTAGATCAGGTGTAGACAAACGGATCTTCAGTAAGACTGTGGAGAGGAGACACAGCAACGGACAGGCCAAAAAGATTTGTTTCAAAGCACCCAGAGGCCTTGCCCAGGGTTTGGTCTTCATGAGAAGGGACAGCAGAGAGGAGCTCGCTCTTGAGGGGAGGGCCACTGCACCCCCAGATGCTCCCTGTGGTGGGCACAGGGCATTCAGCCATTGGGGTAGTGCTGATGGGGCACTGGTGGGAGTGACACAGGGAGGAAATGGTCTCCAAGGGATTTGGCTGTTAATGCAAGCCCTGGGTCCAGCTTTTCTGCTTTCACCTCACTTGCAGGTGCTTCTTGTGCTCCAGAACCACAGTCTTCCTTGGATGTGATTAAACTGGGCAATGCTCAGAGATTTCTGCATGGAACTGATGCACATACAGAGTGATTAAGCACAAAGCTGTCACTGGCACTGAGCAGTCCATCCTGAGACTTGCCAAGGGAGAAGGGACAGGGATGTGGATGCAACCCATGAAAGCAGCCACTCTTCCAAAGGCTGAAGTGTAATGGGGGCTCACTAAGCCTCGCTGCCCAACTCAGCACATTGTTCTGATCATCACCAAGGCATCCCCAAAACTCCTCTGTATGGTCCATCCAGGGGTCCCATCCAGGAGCTGCCAGACCAATTCAAGGCATAAGGAGCACAAAGCACCTGGGGGAGAGAGAGGATGATAATTCAGGCACAATCATCCATTTTCATCAGGCAGAAGTTTAATGGCAGGAGCTGCAGAGGTGTCAGGCTCTGGGCAGCAGATGTGAGACTAAGCTAAATAAGCCAAATTAAAGATGATCAGCATTGGAGATCTGAAAAAACACTGGGAAAAGGGAGCCATGGATCTCCTGTTCAGGTACCTCTGCTCCCCATCTTGCTGCAGGAGAGGGCTCAAGTGGACTGGGAATGGCTGGCCACAAGATGGTCATCTCCAGACGAGGGGCACTCACCCCACCTCATGACCCTGAGAGGGTCAGAGAAGCGTGTGAAGACTAACCAAAGTCCATGTCAACGTCCTCTGTGAGCCATGCTCTTCATTATGTCCTTGGCACACTGGGGAAGATGCTGCTACAGGAAGATGCTAAGTCCAAGGTCTGGCAAGATTTGTACATCCACTGCCACACTTTGTCTCATGCTTTGGCCAGTTACAACTATAAAGGATCAGGACAAAACGCAATATGAGGCTAGATTTGCTTGTGTTTGTCAGTCATGGGTTCTCCTGAGGCTGGTCACCATGCCAGCCAGCATTTGCATGCTGAAGGACTTCTGACAGAGGAGGTGCAGTCATAGAAGAACATCCAGCAGGACAGTCAAAGCAGGGAATATATCCCCTGGGAGAAGACCCAGAGAGCCCAGCATCTGAGGTCGGAAAGGCTGAGGCTGCAGGGATCAGGCTGCTGTCTGCTCCCACTATGGGGAGAAGACCTGTAAAGGCTGAAGGACAGCACTGGCAAGAGCGTGAGTGGTGTGAAATGGCTGCAGATGGGCAGGCTGGACGCGAGACGGTGGCTCCAGCCCTGCAGAGCAGGATGGGAGGCCATGCCCCCTGTGTCCTGATCAGGACAGGGGCCAAAGGGCTGGGAAGCAGCACCACTTTATGGATGACAGCCCAAGGCTTGGTGTCTGAAGAAGATAGGTCACAGCAAAGTTTGGGACACCTGCCCGGCCTGATGCTTGCACCTTCAATATGCAGTTCTTGTCTCCTCGCCAGGGAAGAAGAAGACTGTGGGATGCTCATGATCACTAGCCCACTGCTCCTCGCCATCCTGTCCCAGAGAGGATCTGTCTGTGCTGTGGTTCGCCTGCCCACCCTGGCACGGGAAGGGAAGGCAATTCTAGGAGAGACACAGCCTTGGATTTCACACCCAGAGCTACCAAGTGGTGAGCACGAGTGGAAAGGGGCCGCTGACAGTCCCAGAAGTGCTGGCAGAAGGGGAAAGGAAATCTCATGGCTGATATCCAGCATCAGATTTGCCTTGGCTGTGGAGCAAGTCTTGGAGCCCTCCAAAGACAGAGACCCCCAACTTCTCCAAGTTTCATCCCATCGTGACTTTGTGAGCGAGTTCTCCAGTTCTGTGTCAGAATGACACCAATATTCTCCACATCTGTTCACTGGTGACAGAAAGCCTTGAGATGAGTCAGCACCAAGATGATCTGGGTTGGGCTTGTGCTGGAGCTGCTACATCAGCAGAAGAGTTTGGAGACTCTTCCATAAGAGCATGAATAAATGGCACTCACTGAGCACCCCCAGCTCATCAGATGGGACTCAATGCAGCATCAGCTCACTAATGAGGAGCAGCAGAGCCTGCCCCAGCCTGCACCCCCTTGCAGCCTCCTCCCACTGGCACAGCCCCACCAACCCTAACACCAGGGTGTCCACAGCCAGTCAGCAGATCTCCAGCCGCAGCAGAGATGGTGCAGCAGAAGGACTCCTCCTATCATCATTTATCTCCCCAATTTTGCTCTTCCCTGCAGAAGGAAGCAGGTAAATCCCAGGGACACTGCTGGTCTGGGTCAGCATCTTGGCTCAGCTGGTCAGGACCTCAGCTGGCATCCATCAGTGCAGAGCCTTTCCTGGTTCTGTTCCTATGGCCTCATTCCTGCCATGGAAGAGGAGCCCTGCAGAGAAGCCTCCTTTCCTAGAGGTGGTGCAGCCATCAGGCAGGCCTCCAGGGGTGAGGGGGCTCCAGGACTTTTCTGTGCCAAGCCCCAGCTGCCCTGGTTGGGTGCTGGTGACATAGCAGCCTGGGGGTCCCATCCACCAGCCCAGCCAGGAGGGCTGGCCATGGCTGGGGAGGTGGGTGCAGGATGGTTGCTCTGAGGAAGGGGGGATGGCAAAGGAGGGCAACCCCCACCTAGGGTTGAAGGGTTTGGAGGTGGTGCTGGGACACGGGAGGTTGGGAAAGGGGTGCTGGAGGCTGGAGTCACAGCAGGGGTATGGAGAGATCCCAGAGGGTCTGCGGCTGTGTTACCAGACAGCTGAAAGAGCGGGGGGCTCCCACAAGTGCCTGCCCAGACTAGGGACTCCCAAGGAAGGGCTGGCTTGTGCCCCAGCCCCGGAGCACACCTGGTCCTGCTGTAGCACTCAGAACCGACCATTCTCCAAGGGTACAGCATCTCCAAGAGGAGTATCTGGGGCATCTAATGTCTGAGAAGCATGAGGCAGCGAGGAAAACCACTCTTCAGGAGAAATAAGGGGTGAAAACGCCACGGGGCTTTCCTCTGCAGCTCCCGATGCGATCGCAAGGACCATTGGCCCTTGCCCAGGTCTGGCTGGGTTTTGGACCTCAGCAAACCAGTCACAACCTCAGCTGCTGTTGTCACTTGGTAGGCTGGGAGAAGGACAGTGATGAGTTGAGATCTGAACCATACCTGCCAGGTACATGCACAGGTAAAACAATTCCCTGAGCTTGTCCTGGGTGCATGAGCGTTTCTGAGATGTCTTCACAAGCCTCGCTGTGCCCAGCAGAGCTGACCATAACCCCACAGGCCACTAGGTGGACTCGCAATGAACCAGAATTGCGCGATTGATACAAAATGATGCTCATTGGTGGTCTTCCGCATCTCGGGGAATAACCTCACCAAACAGATGCACTGTCAGCAAGCCTGGTCGCAGCAGTGTGCATCCAACTGGCCACCAGCTGGTCACCAGGCTCTGGCCAAACCATGGCCAACAGAGCTTACCCATCACAAACCTTTTGCCAGCTCCCTGGAGAGCTGACCCTCCAGGACGGGTGAGCCAGGAGTGGGGAAAAGCACCTGCTCTCCAAGCTGGGCTGCTGGCAGAGATCCTATCAAAACAGACGGGCTGCAAGGCTGTCAGACAGACATCAAGGCATCGCTGAGCACTGAGCACTGAGCTTGCTTTCACCAGCCAGGCCACTGACCACACCTAAGCCAGAAGATCTTGCCCCTGTGTTGCAAAACAGATCTGCAAGAGTGCAGCAACTGGTGTTTCCAGCAGTGCTCTTCCCTCACCTCCCAGCTGGTTGGGGTCACTCATGGCTGGATAAAAGAGATCTGTCTCTTCTCCCAGGATCAGACAGGTTGAATTATTACAGGCTGCTCTGCAAGAGCTGTCTCAACATAGTGGTCAACAGTGTGAGCCAGCAGTCAGATGTATTCCTCTGCAGGGATGATGCCCATCATGTGCCCACCTCATCCCATCCTGCCACAGGGACATAGGAGCAGCAGGCGCAGAGGGCATGCAAGCAATGCCTTGGGGCAGGTGGGTGAGCCCTGGGTCAGCACCTGGGCTTGGGGATCAGGGACAGGGATGTTCCCTGGTGCTGCTGCTCCCTCCTGCCCCTGCTCTGTAAGGTAGGTTTATTTCTGTAGAGACAAATGCTCTGGAGCCCCCTCGCTCAGGAACAGTCCCAGCACAGCTCAGGGTAAAGCAGAGCCTGCTCCAGGTAACTCCATCTATTTCATTCAGGGCCAAGATATGAAATGCGTCCATCAGGACCAAGGGAGCAGGGTCCCTTGGTGGGACTGCAAGTGGGGACTGCCTGCAAGCATCTCCTGCTCAGGGTGGTCCAAGCAGGAATGAGCTGACATCTCTTCTCTCTGCAGAGTGGTGCTGCTGGAACACACGTGGATGCCATCCCTCCCCTGGCCCCGCAAGGGAGGCAGTGATCCTGGTGGTCCAGAGCATGGAGAGGCAGACGTGTGGGGTGCCAGGCCAGGGCAGACCCCAAAGGTAGGTGCAGGAAGGTGTATGGGTGGGATTTCACCAAGGGGTGCATCAGTAGCCGGTGATGAACTGCATTGGACACTAATGATGCTGGGAGAGCATGTGTGAGATGGCTTTTGGCAGAGAGGGTTGATCAACAGCAGGGGAGTCACAGCATCTTGGGTGCAGCAGGGATCTGGCAGGGTCTCTGCTGTACCAGACATGGGCAGCCCTTTCACAAAAGCAGCTCAGGGCCAGAGGGAGAGGGTCCAGGGGTCCCTGCCCCGGTGATCTTAGGGATTTGAATTTCAACCATAAATCCCACTTGTAGCCTCAGCCCTATAGCTTTTGCTACAGCTTTTATACAATCCCCAAAGCATCATCAATTACAGATGATTTTCTAGAAGGAGATTGTACCTGCCCCAAGGTATCATTGCTGTTTGAGAGAAATAGCTGATGGGTTACCCATGGCAGCCAGTCTCTTGTCAGTAGATAGGAACAATCCCACACCCTGCGCTGCTGTACACAGGCTGGGTTTCCAGACCTGAGCAAAAACTGGGAGAGGGAAATTTCTAGGCAGAAAGCCGGGATGGGAGCCAAGGGGTTATCTGGGGAGCTGGTACAGAAGTGAGAAGCCCATGAGAACAGCTGGGCTCTGATGCAGCCAGAGGCAAAGGAACATTAGCTGCTCTTACTTGTGTTACGGAAGGTGCAAGGCAAGCAGAGGAGAGTGGCTGTGAGCTGCTGTGAAACTGCTGTGAAGTCAGACAGAAGGAGAAATAAGATGGGAAAAGCTTTGACCAAAACTCCAGTCCTGAGCCCAAAACCTCTCCCGGCATCGCTAGATGTGGCTGATTGATAGCCAGAGAGGAGCTGGGGATGGTCTGAGGGCTGGTGGCAGGAAAGCCACAGGGTGTTAAGAGATCAGCTTATCCAGAGCAACCTCCCAAGGCATAGCATGAGCTCATCTGTAATAGTTTTTTGGGGAAACACCAGGTTTGGGGCTCTGTATCCTGGCAGGGGAAAGCAGAGCAGGGCACACGGGGAGACATCAAGCAGAGATGCTCCCAGAGCTGAAGGCAGAATGAGATCCTGGGGAGAACAGGTCAGGGTGCTGTGACACTGCAGGAGCTTGGAGTAGTGTGCAGGGTCTTTCCTCTGCCATACAGACACCTGCACCACTGTGGGCAAATGCTGGCAGCTGCAGAAACCATGTCAGACTGCTGCCTGAGCTGGTCCAGCGCTCCTGCCCTTACACTCCTGGATGGAGGCCACCCCAGATGAAGGGCTGGAGTTTTTCTCCAGTGAGCAGTGAAACCTTTGCCCCTGCTCCAGTCCTGTATCTGCATGGAGGGAGGCCCGGGAATCCTGGCGTACCCTGGGGGTTTGCAAGAGAGCATTCATATGAGAACAGAAGTGAACTGGGAAACTGGGATGGTTTTGCTGGAGGGGAAAAGCTACAGCACTGGGAGCAGCAGACCCTGCAGCCTTCCCACCTGCCTGAACAGCAGGCTCAGGCACGGGCTTTATAAAAAGAACAGTGTCTGTGCAAAAAGGCTAAGCTTGGTGTCCTAATGGTGCTTCATCCTAGAAGTAAACCCAAGTCATTTGGGTGTGTTTGCCTTTTTGGTGGGGAATCCAAAGGAGGCACGCACAGGCTGCCCATGTGCCCTGCACCCCAGGGACTTGGAAAGCTGCTCCCACTGCTCCATGGATACTTTGTGCAGCTGACATTGCCAGGGTGGGGAGGTATCTTTAGCCCAGTGCCTCCTGCAAGAAGGGATGCTGTGAGAATTGCAACCAGCATCACCTGCTTCACCTCTCACCTCCAGCCCTGGCAGGGCTGCCCATGCAGAGATGTGCTCCATCCCTCCTGACCGGTGAGGCAGGAGCTTCCTTCCAGCTCCCAGCCCTGCTCTATCCGTGGCCACTTCTCTGCTTTGGTCTTCTACCAGCTGTGTGCTGTGGCTCCACTTGCTCATCCCCTCCGTGGCCATGCCCCCTGCCACTGGGCATTGGTGCTTCATCCCAGCTGAGCTATTTGGGGTGCCTTCAGTTCCTGGTGCCACAATGGCAGTGTTTTTACCTTTTTTATACCTTTACCTAGCACACATTCTTCCTCCCACTCTGCAAGTGCCATCTTGCCAACAATCCAAAGAGAGAGCTACGAGCCTCCTCTTCCACCCCAGAACATTTCTTTCTCAGCAACCTCTTCTGCCATCACTGCTCACGTAGCCAAGCCCTGACTCCTTCCTCAGAAATAAGGGTGCTCCAGGCACGAGGGAAGGGATGGCACATATCCCTCTAAGGGCGAGCTGCCCGTTGCCTCTGCCAGCAATTGGTGTAGGACCTCATACTTGAGGGTATTTCTGTTTGTCCTCCAGTTTCAAACAGGCTCTTTAATAACACCGAAATTCGGCACCACTTACGACCTTGCAGGGCCTCCTATATCGCAGCCAAAGGTTGAACAGCACCATCTAGTGCGCTTCCTCCCGAAACTGCCCAGGCCGGAGGGACGCCGGCTCTCACCCAGGCACAACTGCCGCTAGAAGGGTAAGCTGGATGCTAACAGCCCCCCAGCCATCAAACATCAGCTCCGGGTCAGGCCAGCCTTGCTTTGAGGAAGCCAGAGAGTCACTACAGAGAGAAGAATTAATTTGAGATGAATACTGTCAGTGCTGAAGCTGAACTGAGCGCTCTCACTGCAGAAGGGATGCGAGGAGGCTTGTGACTCCCAAGCCAACCTGGTAGGGAACTAATGGTGCTACTGAAACATCCCTTTGCAGCTCTCAGAGGAGGGAATGAAGGGCTCGCAGGGAGGCTCTGCAAATCACACCACACAAGCGTGTGCACATCAGGCTGCTTGGGCACAGCCCCAGACCCATTAGACCAAAGGCTGAGAGCGGTTCCTCTATCATTAGCATGTGCTGGCTCTTCCAGGCAGAAATGAAAGCGTGCACCAGGAGCTGGAAAGTGTACAGCACTTCAGGCTTGCACAGGGACCAGCTTCAGCAGCAGGCTGACACCAGTTGTGCACCAAAACACTGCTGGCATCTTGGCTGCGGCAGTTTTGAGAGGATGTAAAGCAGGGCCACACTATGAACTGATGAAGGGAGAAATGAGCCGGTTTGGTTCATTTGCCTCTACCCTCTGTCGAAAGACCTTGCAGGCTGATTCCCTCCTTGCATAGCCAGGGACACTCGGTTGGGTTTCTCACCTGTTTGCTGTCCCCAGGTAAATCTGAAAGTAGCTGCTGTTGGCCCTTGACAAAGTGCAGGGACTGGATTCCTCAGTGTGGGAAACAGAGGTGTAAAAGGCAGAGAGGGGGCTTCAGAGGGAGCCCATGGCTCTCACAACCCCACTCAGCCCTGCTGGAAGACCAGAAAATGGCAAGGCACTGGGAAGAACCATCAGCTTTCAGGGATTCACCCCTTCCAGCCCACGAAAGGGCAGCTGCCTGGCTGTCTTGGCTGTGCTTTCTCAGGGCATGAAGACGGAGTATGCACAGAGCGATGCTGTGCTGCTGGAATGGATCAGCTCTGCCTCCCCAGCATGGCAGATGCTGCGGGTGGGATGGGAGCTGACTCCTTATCCCATGTTGTGACCCCTGAGCTGGAGAATGTGGCCATGAGATGCTGAGTGTGGGAGAATCCCCCAGCAGTTCTCTCACTGCCTCAGGTCCAGCCCGGCCCTGAGGAGCAGTAAGCAAAGAAGGTTCCAGGGAAGGATGGCAGCATAGGGATGGGGGCATGCCAAGCCCCAGCACTTCAGCCACATGCATCCTGGTGCATCCAACATGCCACTCCCTCAGTCCCCCCCTTCACACGGAGAAATCTAGCTCCAGTTTCTCGTGTGAACTCAGCTCAGGCCATCAAATCTTGCTGGGCCTTTCTCTGGGAGATGAAAAGCTCTCTAATACCTGATCATCTCTCACCCATGAAGCTGCTTAAGCACTGTAATCGAGGCTTCTCTAGGGCTCCTTTGAACTGGCAAAGGAGGCTGCGGTTCTCAGGCATCCCCCTGCAAAGCAGGGGTCACTTTAAACTCTTATCCACCTTCTTCCTAATTTTGCAGCATCCTTTCTGAAATGCAGATGCTGGAATCCCTTCTCCTGCAGCACCCAGCCCCATCCTGGCGAGGACAGGGGCCCTGCTGCTCCCATGCTGTCCCTCCTGCCCTCCAAATTCACCCCCATGTCCCTCCTTGCCAAGCACGGGTTTCCAGCAGAAGGGCCTTGTGCTCAGCAGAGGGATCCTTTCCACAGCTGCTCACATTCAACCACGTTTTATTTGTCCAGGACTCAGCTTATGAAGTTTTCTACAGCTGTCTTGACCTTGTCCGTGTCTCCTGCCCCTCTCATTTCCCTGGCCCCAGCGTTCTTCTCAGCAGGGCTTTTTAATCTATTTCTAGACCATTGATGGAAACGCTGAATAGCATTGGGCTTCCCATCCAAGCCCTGGACACCCACTGAGAGCACTCCCATTCTGCAGGGATTCCCCATTGATGGCTGTCGGTTTGCCAGCTCCCAGTCCCTTTAAGGTGTTTCTCTTGATGTTGTATTGTGCTAATTTTTAATCAGAATACTCTATGGATTAAGTCACATGCCTGAGCAGAGTCCAGGTCTATTATTTCTATGCCATAACCTTTATCAGCCAAACTTGTAATCTCTTCAAAGGATGACATCAGAGTTTGACAAGAGCTATTTTCCAGAAACTAGGCTGATTGCATTAATTATATTCCCATCCTTTAATTCTTTAACAGCTGAATCCCACATCAGCTTTTCTATTGTTATGCCCAAGATCAGCATTGCACTGCTACATGTAAATCAGCTCCAAGCATACTTCACATGAGAGCGCTCAAGGAGCTGCACCATCCTGCTGGGCTCAGCGCTGGGGAGGGGAGTGCCACTGCCCAGGATAGAATTCTGTGTATTTCAGAAAGCTGGAAAGCAGCATTATACGTTTCCAAAAGTGTTCCGTAAATGCATGGGAATAGGCACATGCAGTAGAATAATTGCATCAAGACCTAGAAACCACCCTGTCAGAAATCTTTCTGAGTGAATTCTGGGTTTTAGAGGACTTGCTTGCATGTTCAGCTTTTGGGATGTACCCAGGAGACTGCCTGGCTCAGTCCCAGGGCACCCTGTGTGTACCATCGCTTTCCAGGGAAGAGACAGGCTTTGCATTTCCCCATCACACCGCTCTTGTTCGACCTCTGCACGTACACTAGAGTGTGGGCCAACACCTGTATTGT
>JANRGW010036259.1:0-15877 GCA_024733675.1 Psilopsiagon aymara
AGCGGGGAGGCCGGGTCGCGTTTAATTTCGCTTTGCGGGATTCAGAGCGTTGCTTACGGGCGTGCGGCCCTTTCCGCCGCCGCTGGCACCCGCGCTGCTGCCCGCGGGTCCCCGGCTCCCGGGGCGCAGCCTAACACGTGGGGCGGCCCTCGGGGAGCCGCCGCTGGGTCCGGTGCTGCAGGCATCGCCTCCCCGCCGAAGGACCCCTGGGAGGCCGCGGTAGTGCGGCTGGGCACGGGCACCGTCACGGCTGTGGGGCCGGCGGGGCTTGACCCGCCCCGGGTCTCGTAAGCCTTGGGGAGCGATCCCAGGTGGTGCCTGGGAAAAGGGGAAGGGGGCCGCGGGGCGTCGGGCCGGCCCCTTCCAGCTCGATCCGGGGCTGCCAGCGGGATCTTGCGTTCCCGCCGTCTCCTGCCTGCCCGTCTTGATCGTCCCCAAAACATTGCTCTTTCCAGGTGCGTTTGCTTTTGTGTTTGTGGGGTGATGCTGCTGAGGGATTTCTGCTTTCCTTTGTCTGGGTGTTGTGCAGGGTCGGTTTGTTGTGGCCATTGTGCTGGCCTTTTTTTTGCTTCTGTATTTCTTGTGAGGAGTATATTGGAGCTCTTTGGAAACAACAGTTTGTTCACCTGGGCTCGTTTCAATTTCACCTTCTCTTGGGTTGGTGGATGTTGCTGATAGTTTCCGAGGAGAGCATCCTGTTCTCTGAGCATGCTTCTCATCTAGACCCCAAATGCTGACCAACGATCATTTATTTCCCAGGCTGTCCTCAGTTTGCACACTCAAGATTTTCCTTGATTATTACTATCTTTTTACATAGCTTGCAGCAGGAGGGGTTGGTTTGTGGTTCTCTTTAATGTTCAGCCTTTCGTGGTGGTTCCTCCACCTCACATCACTTTTTTTGGTGTGACGATGTAGGCTGAATGTATCCTGGAGCCTCACATCCTGGTATTGCTGCTTGTGCTCCTGCGAGGGCCAGGGAAAACTGCACCGTGCTCTTTTATTCCTTGAGGTAGTATCTTCTACACGTAGGTGTCGAGTATGACTCAGACAACGTGTATAATGGCAAGGAGAAAGATGCTCAGTATTGAAGGAGTAGTGTTTATACCTCGCATCTTGCTAGGAACTGTGAATGAGTGCATGAATGTGGTGATATGAAGTTCTTCCAGCTCTTTAGAGCTGAACTGAGGCACAGGCCCTGCGTAGCTACAGATGTGCTGCCTGACCTGCAGTTAGTGGTTAAACTGGTTGGTGTTGATGAAAACCGGTGGTAAATCAACTGAAAATTGCCCAGGAAGGGGCTTGAACTGTTTTAACAAAGCAGTCTTGTAATAAAAAATAAAAAAAGATAATTTTGAGTGTAATTTCTGTATATATCAAAGGCTCTCCTCTATATTTCCTATCGAGGGAAGCTTGTGTCATCTGTTCAATGGATAGTGCAGGATACTAAAATTGCAGTGCCAACAGTGTCTGTGCACAGCAGTGTAATACTGGTTTTAATGGTAGCAGGGATTAATTGTGGCTCGTAGTGAAGAGCTGGGTTTTGTTTCCATATCAAACACTGGCAAACAGTGGAGGAGTGAAACTAGTAGAGGCCACTTTTAAGGCTGTGCTTATAGTCAGTGTATCTGTTCTTAAGATGAGGACCCCATATTGTACTTATTGGGTATTCTTGGAGTCATTTTAATCTTTATGTATGTATCTGTATAGAAAAGATTTTTCAATCATTTTAATAAAAACCATGAAAATAAACATAAATATGTCTATATGCACATGCACGTACTGTTATGGCTGGAAGTTTCCTTGACTTTTGTTACTGTTAAAGAGTGTGATTCATTTATGTGGAGAATCTTTTCATGGTTTTAAGCAAGAAATACTTAATCTGAAGC
The DNA here is from genome assembly GCA_024733675.1 of Psilopsiagon aymara. Classification (NCBI taxonomy): domain Eukaryota; kingdom Metazoa; phylum Chordata; class Aves; order Psittaciformes; family Psittacidae; genus Psilopsiagon; species Psilopsiagon aymara. The sequence continues at coordinate 1,887 of JANRGW010036259.1, forward strand.
TGAGCTAACAAATCATATCAGAGCTAGGAAAAATGTTCTTTAATGTTTGGGGAAGTTGATAATCTTTATCTAAACGTCAAAACATAAGTGCCTTTCAGAAAGATTTGTGTTCAAATAGTGTATTCTTTTGAAGTACTTGATTTTAGACTTAACGGGTTCTTTTATTAAATTCTTCCTATTTAACAGTACATAATACTTAGAAGAGGGATAAAGAACCTATTATTTGATGGTTTTTTTCCTCCCTAGAAAAAGCAGAGTCTTTCTGGAAGCTGGAAATAACACCAGGAACTGTTGTACCTTGTTTTTCCTGCAGTTCCTGTCAATTTTCTACTTCCTGTTCCAGAGCCACAGGCTGTTGCTGTGTAAACTTGGTGACCTCGTGTCTCTGGGCCGATAATGAGAAATCCCGGGTGCCACGCTTGCCACTGTTTCTTCCTTGCATAACCCCTACCTACCAATGTTTTGGTATATGAATATGGCTTATAATGCTGAAATAAATAATTTAGCTATAGAAATTACTATCGCAGTGATAAAACTAATAGCTTTTTTATTGTCTATTAATATGAAATATAAAAACTTGCCTGCAGGAAGATAAGATAGTAACTAGTTAATAATAACTTGTGGCAAAGTATGCTTTAAAGCTTAGAGTAGCCCTCAAATTTACTGCACTTCTTGTTTTCTGCTGTCTCAGACTAGCATGCTCAGACAGCTTATGCAGTTAGGGTTTCATTATCTAATCCATCTTTGATCAGGCCGGATAAACGGTGTTTGGCTAGTGCTGATCTTGTTAGGAGGGTGGTGTAAAGCTGCTTGAGATGGGATTGGGACAAATCGGATCATGGCCACTATCTGCTTCTGGGCCATATTTCAGTTAATCGTGGTGTGGGAGGAAAAGGTCCAGCACAGACTGCTTCTTTGTAGTTCCTTTTGGTCCAGAAGTGGCAAAAATAAAACGCTACTGGCCAGGAATGTCTCCTGGAAGTATTTGGATATGTTTATAAGCTTTGGATGTGAATGGCCCCAAAGGTACTGCTGCTTTTTAACTGTACAAATACTAGCTTGGTTTCTTTTTGCAGGCTTGGATGAGTTGAATCGTTTGGATCAGTTTGCTGATCTGGGTAAAAATAGAACCTAACAGAGGGGAAAGAAAAAGGAAAGTTATATTGGATTAACTCACTTATGAAACTGCACTGAGGTGCAGTTGTTGATGCAGCTGTATTTGCTGCTTGTCAGAAGAAGTTGACTGCTTCACAGATGGAAGAGAAAGTACTCTTGCAATAATCTTTATCCTACTCCATTCCCTGCAGGATGAAAGACGAGAAATGTTATGGCTAGATGGGAAATATCCCTTCTTTCCCTTTGGAGCTGCAGACAAGGGTGCAATTTCAGGGTGCTGTCCTGTCTTCTCCATCAAGGTGCTAGAGGTGTATCAGCCAGCTCGCACTGTTGAAGAAAGCTATTAAAATATCTTTTAGTTGCTTTGCATGAGGTTGAATGATTTAATCAACTCCTCATTTGGTTCCCAAGCTGAATGTTGATTTAACTTTTTAATAGGGCTCTACGCTGGTGAGTTGAAGTTATACCTAGGGGTAATATGCAGTTGGAATTGGATGTGAGGTGTGAACAGAGCTGATCCTTGTTCCTTCTTCACGAAAGCCTTATGTGCATGAATGTCTCGTGACCTATACCGTACCCAGTCTACCTACTTTTACTGGAGGCAAGGGGTGGTGACTTGGCGTGTCATTCAGGCATGTCTGCATAGGGTTAGTAAAGATGACTAGTGGTGTTGAGATCAGTCCCTTGTGACTGAAAAATGACGTAATAGACAATAAGTCTTTGCAAGAAAATCTGTGATTTTAATTCCTACCACAAACCAGAAGATGTCTGTAATACCTTCTACCAGCTTTGTTCCTTCCGGAGTGGAGACCAGGAGCCCTGAACAGCAGCATACCACAGAAAAGGGAGAGCGGGGACACTGCTGGTGCTTCGTGACAATCGGTGTCCTCTTTTAAACTGTGGCCCTTTTGTGGAGGGCAAGAAATCAATCTGCTGATGATTTCCAAAGACAGGTTTGGGTTTTACAAGTACGAGGCTGACTGGAACTGTGATTTAGAGGGGGACAGTGAATAACAGCCTTTGTGCTGTAGTGGGCCCAATGGAAATTTGTGTTTTTAAATCTTACCGAAGAGAACATTTACTTCCAGTAAATTGTGGGAAAGCAGTGTAATCAGGTTAGCTTTTTCATCCCTCTTATTATTTATGGCATTGCCATCTCGTGAAGACATGCACAGCAATACAGGGGATGTAATATATTCTAGAACAGAAATGGCATTCTAATTTCTAAAATCTAACCCCTGCCTTGGATCCAGGATGAGGTTTCCAGGGATGCTGTTTGGACAGACTATTGCTGATGTGATGAGACGTAATGAATCACCTTTAAGTTTGTTGTTATTTCCGTGTTTGCTTTTGTCCTTTGTGGGTTCTTTTTGAAGTATTTTAGTGTCATGAGTTAGTCCTGACACAGTCTGGGAAGACTCAGAAAATCGCCAGTTCAAAGAAAGCATTTGGCAAGCAGACTGAAAGTTGGGATTTTAGAGGTGTTGAGAACGCTTTAATGTTGTCTCTTTTCTTCCCATATTCAGGGGAATGGAGAGCCCAAGTAAAGTATTCTGGATGCTTTTGTACCCCTCCAGGCTCTGTTGGTATTTCTCTTTGGATTTCAGAGGTTTGTGTTTGGAGGTGATGGCTGTGGTTGTGCGGTTGGAAGCTGAACAGAGGTCTGGCTCTACTGGAGATGGTTTCCTCCTGCGTGTGTGTGGACATATGCTTTTTATTTTGCCTTTTCAGAATTCCCATTTAGAAACATGAGTCTGCTGGCCTTTTGCAGAAAGGCTGGGCTCTGCCTTGTTTTGAAAAGGTTGCCCACCAAGGTGAGTTCAGAGCAGTGTACTTCTCTTCCAGGCGCACCCTGTGAAATAGCCTCTGTCAACTTTTTGTCCCACTGACCCTGGGAGCCGGCCTCCCACTTGCCCTTTTGCATTAGGTGGGGTTCACACCTCTGTTTTCAAGACTGTCTCAAAGCAGTGCTAGTCACTGAAGGTTTAGCGGCTGTGTTGCTTTGTGCTTTAACGTGGCTGAGCTGAGGGCTTTCAGCCACATTGCTGTAACGAAGCTGGTGGCATCAGGAGTATCAGGACGCAGGAGATGCTGAGGAAGCAGCCGTAATATAAACTGCTTCTCTTGCCCTAGCAGTAGGGAAGCCAAACTGAAGTTGAGACGGACCTGAACTGGATTCTGTGTGTGGTCCATGGCGCCCTGGAGACTGCTGCTGAAAGACAGACCCTGTTAGCTTGGAAAAATAAAGCCTGTCACTAGCAGCCTTTGGTTTGCTGCACAGGAACCTCTGCCCCTTTGGAAAATGTTAGGGGTCGCATTGGTTGAAGGTGTTTTAAAACCTGCTCCATGCTGCTGACTTGTCTCATGGTGTGGGGAAAACCTTAGTTTTCACACAAAGCAAAAGAGGAGGGCAGGTGTTTTGGGTCAGCTGGAAACCTCTTTATTTAATTTGCCCATCTTGGGTATTACTTGACCTTTTGTGCACGTGCTTTTGAAATGCAGTGGCTTGAGGGATCAGGGGCGCATCTAGAAGTGAAATGAGAGAAGCAATTAGAGGTAACAAGTTCCAGCTCATTGAAGCACTCTGTTGATCTGCATTTTTACAGTGGTATTGAATGGAAGCTGGAGTGTAGCTGTCATGAGATACTCCCAATGTTTAGGGATTAGAGCTGCTTCGCTGCCTTTTGGGCCTTAACTCCTTTTGCTCTCCAGTAAATTTAGTTTTGCCAACAATCTTCTCTAAATTTGAGAAAATGCTAGTTTAAGAGGCATATGTTTTCCACAGCGTGCTTCCCCCTCCTTTCCCTTCACTTTCCTAAGCACACCTCCTCTGTTGCTTGTTGAATTTGATATGTTTGTAGGAGCCAAAAGCCCAGTGATGCCAGGGGCTGTAACCACACCAGACCCATGCCACCATCCTGACGCACAGTGCTCCTTGTCAGGGCCAAGCTGTCCCACCAAGCTGTGCCAGGGCACCCCTTCTGCAGGAGAGCTTTGCTGTTTGCTGGGCTTTCCTGAGAAGGGCCTGTTGTAGGTTGAAGTTTCTAGCCCATGTTCTTGGTTCTTGAGGTTTTCCAGGGTGTTTGGGGAGAAGCTTGTGAGCTGTTCCAGCTTCCCTCTTGTTTGACTTGTCACGCGTACATACGGCATCTATCAAAACCAGCCCTTGCAGATCTCTTGCTGTGCTGAAGGAAATGTCCTTGTTATTGCAGTGAGCATCCTATCTTCAACATCAGGTTGACCAGAGCAACATCCAGCCTGGATTTGAATGTCTCCAGAGATGGGGTATCCACCACATCTCTGGGCAACATGTTCCTGTGTTTTACTACCTTCATTGTGAAGACTTTTTTCCTCACATCCAGCCTGAATCTCTCCTCTTGTAGTTTAAAACCATTACCCCTTGTCCTGTCAAAATGGGCCCTGCTATAAAGTCTCTCTCCTTCTTTCTTACAGGTCCCTTTAAAAGATGTGAAAGGCTGCATGAGATGTCCCCGGAGTCTTCAGGCTGAACAACCCCAACTCTCTCAGCCTTTCTTCATAGGAGAGCTGCTCTATTCCTGTGATCATTTTTATGTCCCTAAATGATCAGAGGGGTGTTGGAAGGGTTATATACCAAAGTCCCCTTGTTCAGTGAGGGGCAACAGCTGAACTTGAGCTGGATCCAGCATCTCTTTGGGCAGAGCTGTAAACTTTGGTGGCTTCTGCCAGCACAGCTGGTGCGGCATTGGCGTTTTAACAAGCTATACCATTGCCGTGTCCTAACCTTTGGAGTGTGGGCAGGCTGTACTTGTGATTCATAGTGATTAGAAGAGAGGTCATAGGATCTTTTACTTGCATCTCTTGGATGGGATGGCTGGATTCGGTCTGACATGTTTTTGAAGTGGCTGTGTGTTCCCAGGGCTGGTGCTTGTGTTTGTCTAGGAGAGTTTGTTGTGCAGGAAGATTGTGTGCTTTGCTTCAAGGAGTGTGATCTATAAGCAGTTGTTGCTCTTTTTGTATGACTTTCTGGGGTTTTATCTGCTCATAATTGCCCTGGTAATCATGCAGGTATTAGCATAGACACGGGGAATAACCTGCACTATTTAAGGGGGGGTGAAACTCCAACTTGTTAAAGAGCAGTTTTTACCCTTTGGCTGTATGTAGCCAAATTCCCTTTAATAGAGAGGCTAAAGAAACAACCTTATGTGGCATTTCTGTGTGTGGCAAATATCAGAATATTCTCCCTAGAGGCCTTTGAGGCCCTGGGGTCTGGATCCCACTCAGGTTTCTTCAAGGAACTGTAATGTGCTCTTCTAGCTGAGGCTTTCCGCACAGCTTTCCCCCTGCTCTTTCAGTAGGAGATTCTTGCAGACACTTTTGGGGTGATCGTTGCCGTTGGGGGTGATGCCCGGGAAGAAAATCCCACCAAGGCATCACTTAAAAGCCCTGATTTAGTTTTGCGTGGGCTGAGGCGAGGCTGTAGATAGGATCCTGGACCTATAACTTGCTGCCTGTGGTTGAGTACCCTTACCCAGAGAAGGATGGGAAGGTTGCCTTTGCCTCCCTGGGCAGGCAGAGTGGGAGAAGGCTGGCCCCTGCCCTGCTGTGGGGCGGGTGCCTTCTCCCTTGGCCCTGTGTGCTCTGAGTGGCTGCTGTGAGGTGGTGCTTATGAGCCATTTCTGCCCATCTTTTTGGTTTTTATTCTGTTCTGTGGCTTTGCTTCCTCTTCGTGGGAAGAAGAAATGAGGGGAAGTGTGTGCATTAAAGAGCTTCTACATTACCCTTTGTACAAGCTTGTCCTGAAGAGAGGGTTCATCAGAGGCCTCTTATCTATTCTTATCCTTCATGTTAAAAGCCCTGCATAGCCTTGGAGCAAAGCTGGATCAGGATGGAGGATGTTTTGTATGTGCTTCTCCATGCCTGTAAGCACCTCTCAAAGCTCAGATTTGTGTGAACTGGGGTGGTTCCTGGGATTAAAGACCACTTTCTCTAAGTGATGCTGCTTCCACTCCTATGAGTGGGACCAGCCATGCAGCATGGGGAGATCCAAGGGTTTGTTCAGGGAAGGAAATGCAGGCTTCCTGTGGTGTTGCCAGAGCGGGATGACCGGGATTGTGGAGAAAATATGGGGCAGTAAAGCATGCACATCACTTCTGCTGGTTTGGTGTGATCTTGGGCCGCCTGCAGAACTCAGTTGACTTCTGAAGCTTCTGTCTGTCCTGTTACTTGTTTTGTCCAGGAGTGCAGTGTGTGAAGATGCAGAATGTCTTCAGTGACTCAGTTTAGGAAGAGGTATGTTATGATGTGGCGGTGCTGAGGGAGTTGGTGTTCATCCTGGGTGGTCTGAACTGCTCCTCAATACACAGGAGACGGAATATGCCAAAGTGAGAACCAGTGCAGCAGCAGGCTGCAGCCAAGGGAGATCTAATACATGGTGCAGCCAGTATAGTGGTGGCCGGAGCTCAGGCCCAGCAAGTGCCCCAGCAAGAGGACATGACAAGAAGGCACAGTATGAGGTCTTAAGAATGTGGTTGTACGTTTTACGTTTTTAGAGATGATTTCATCTCCGTAAGTGCATCGAATAGATAATGCTCACTGCAGTGCTATTATATCTAGCAGGAGCTTGGTTATCAGTTAAAATGGGTGTGAGGTCAGGCTTTGGGCTGAGTGCTATTCAATATTTCATTTCTTCCTTTTCATCTCGTGTGTGACCCCAAACCGAATTTACTGCAGATAATCTAAACCTTGCACTGAATACAGAACTATCAATTTTTAATGGTCTTTTCCACAGTACTTACCAGTGTAGTGTGGGTGCTTCACAGATAATGATGATCTTATTTTTGCTGTTTTCCTGAGGGGTAGAAAAGGTATAATATACCTTTTGAAATGGGGAATTGAGGTGCTGTTGATAACACTCGTGTTGCAAAAATCTGTTTGTCACTTGCAACCAGATTGATTTATGCTTTGTGTTTTAACTGCTGGGGTGTTGGTGATGTTTAAATCCTTGATCTACAGCTTTCTATAATTTCCACTGTGTATATGAGTACCTGCCACTTCCACAAGCTTATGCCTAAGTAAGTTATGTTGGGCAAATATAAAGTGATGTAAAAAATAGTGGAAAAACTTGAATTAAGTGACTTGGTCACCATCATAGCAAAATTTCACTTGGAAGATGAGGTATGAAATCAGACTTTTGAAGTATAGGGGATATTGCATGTCTTTAATGAGAAAACCATTTTGTTTTACCTTCTGTTTAATGAGAAAACCATTTTGGTTTTACCTTTTGGTTTCTGCAGCTGGTTTTCCTGCTCATAATGCAGCACTTCCTAGGCTTGGATGAAGCAGGGGTTGGAGAAAATACAGCACATAAGCCTGATTTGTGGTAGTGTCCCTGCACACGAGGAAAACAGGGTGGAAGTTGCATGGGTGGCTGTAACTAGGGTCTTTAACCCACAGTCTTGACTTTAGCAATTGAAATGCTGTTTTAGGAGAGAAAGTAGCTACCTTGTCTCTTGAGTTACAAGCATGTTTCTGTTTGTTGCCAAGCAGAAAGCTGCTGTGGGGACAGGAAAGGCAGGAACTAGTTCCCAAACACCTCTCTGTGCTGGCTATGTGGGGATGGGCCGCTCTTTGCCCTTCCTGGGGACACATCTCAGCATGGGGATAGTGGGGAGGAGAAGGAGGCAAGCTAAAGCATGTTTTGCTGTGAAGGGATTGTGACACATCTGGCTGCAAAACATTCCTGCTACTTGGGATTCTTGGGTGGAAAGTACTTGGGTGACTGTGGTATCTGTCCTTTTGTTGAAGAACGTGTCCCTAATGCATCCCATTACTGCCTGGTTTTTATTGCTTCTGCATGGGTGTTTGGTTCTGTTCTCTTTTTAGCCGAGCACAGTGCTGAGAAGATGGGGGTACCAGAAATGTGCTGTGCGGCTGGGGTTCTGCCATCTGCAGAGTCCTGGGCAAGAAGGCCAGGATGTTGGAATGAATGCTCTGTCTTGTTGCCAGGATTGTCAGACTACAACACTGGAAATAGCATAAAGCTGTAGGGAAGGATAAAACAATCCATCCCACTGCTTTTTCCCAAGGGGAGATAAGCACCAACCTGACAATGCCACTTTTGTGCCTCTGTGTGTGTTCGAGGAACTCTTGTTGCCTTGAAACGAGGGGAGGAGATGAGGCTGAAGGCTTCCCAAGTGCTCACATGAATCCAGTAGAGACCTGGTACCTGCAAATGTCGCCAGTGGGATCCAAAACCTTTTTCTCTATATTACCTTTATACCTAAGTTGTTCCTGGAAACTTCTGACTTCTTGGGCTGGTCAGATTTCCCTAAGAGTGGTGATCCACAAGCCTAATGCCTCATGTTGTGAGATCTGGGCTGAAAGCTCGCAGTCACAAACACAGTGGAGGCACGGCTATGGCTTGCCAGGGTGGGATGTGTTCAGCAGAAGGTGAGCAGTGATGTCTGTGTGGTGGCTGGATGTCAACTGTGGGCTGGAGAAGGCTTCAGAGAAGAGGAGAAGATGAATTAAAAAGGAAATGGGCCAACTGTGGATTTTGATTTTCAAATAAAGAGGGTTACATTGGGACATAACTCTTTCTAGTTTTTCCATCTGTTGTGTTTACCCCCAGCCATCAGTGAAGCACCTCAGAGCTGCTTGCTCACTCAAATATCCTCTTCCCCCTGTGGGATGGGGGAGAGAATCAGAAGACTAGAAGTGGAAAAACTGTTGAGATAAAGACAGTTTAATAGCTAAACCAAAACTGTGCATGCAAGCAAAGCAAAACAAGGAATTAATTCACTATTGCCCATTGGCAGGAGGGTGTTCAGCCACCTCCAGGAAAGAAGGGCTCTATCACCCAATATTGGTTACTTGGGAAGACAAACACCATCACTCCAAATGTCCCTCCTTCATTCTTCTTCTTCCCCCAGCTTTATACACTGAGTATGATGTCATATGGTATGGAATATCCCTTGGATCAGTTTGGGTCAGCTCTGTCCCTTCCCAACTTCCCATGCTTGCTGGTGGGGTGTTCTGAGGAGCAGAAAAGGCCTTGACTCTGTGTGAGCATTGGTCAGCAGTAACTGAAACTTCTCGGTATTATCAACACTGTTTGCAGCACAAATCTCAAACACAGCCCCATACTAGCTACTCTATGAAGAAAATTAATTCAATCCCAGCCCAAACCAGCACCACATCTGTCCATCCCTTCTTCCAGGGCCCAGTTCTGACCTGTCAGTTGGTCTTGGCAAAGAACTGGACTATTGTGGGGGACTTGGATGTGGTGAATGTGACTTGAGACTAGGATCTGAGTATATGTTGTCTGACCAAGTATCTGATATATGTGTCTCTCTCTCATAGATACATATATATGTTCATATGTCTGTGTGTGGGTGTGGTAGGAAATTGAAATGATGCTTGCAATTAGGTCTGGGGTTTTTCTGTGTGCCTATGTCCACTGATTGCTTTGTTCCAGAAAAGGCTTGCTGCGTTTTACCACCTTGCCTCATCTCTTCTGTCTTCTTTCAGCAAGAGCATCATGTGGTCAGTGCCAAATACTGCAGATTCAGAAAAACAACTTTTCTCTGTCGATAAATCACATATTAACACCGGTAAGAATTCTTGATGCTTCCTGTTCTGTCCTGAAGCTTCTTTGACTATGGGATTAGGAATGTATCTGAGCCCATCTCTTTCAGCTCAACTGTGACCATTGTTTAGGTTCTCCTGGGGATGGGTGTTTCCCATGGGGAAGGTGTTGATTATAATAGATGGAGGTGCTGTGAGACTTCGTGTGTGTGTGTGTGTGTGTGTGTGTGTGTGTGTTCTCCTGCTATTACTCAGAGCTTAAAGGGGGGAATAAGGATTCCTCCTCTGCTGATCAGTGAGCGGTATAAGGTATTTGTGACTGCTCTGCATACCAGGATGAGCATGGGTTGGATTCGCAGCTTGGATCACAATTCTTTTAAGGACTAGGAATTCTTTGATGAGTGATTACACTTAACTCTGGGCTGTTAGTTGATGGATGTAGATGGAGCATGTCCATGTTGCCTGGGAAGGTTTCCTTAAATAGGCATGACCTTTCCAGTGAAAACAGGAAGATAGTTTTTGCTTTGGGGTTTTTTTTGAGCTTGGTGTTTGTCTCGTTTTTGGAACTCATGATTACTGCAGGCATTTACCATAGAAGTAGCTCACAGTCTTGGTAGCTTCATGGGGCAGGGTTTGGCAGCTCTGCTGGAGTTTGATATGGAGATTGGCTTGCTTTGCAGTGCAGCATTTGATACAGCATTTATTCTTTCTGTATTTGTTCCATCCTTTTTGTACCAGCTTCTATTTTTTGCCTTTGGTGGTGTGGTTCTCCTTCCTTGCCATGTGGGCATCTGAAAATCGGAAGTGCCTGTATATATAGGGAGAAGACTAGCCAAGCCTGTGTATTTTAACATGTAGGTGTGGAATGGATAGTGCTTCACTAAGTCTGGTTCATCCTATGATAAAAATGTTTCTGTTGGGCATTAGAGTCTGTTGGTGTGGGGATTGCAGGTGAGTTGGGAGGAGTGGTCTGGTCCTTTCAGAATGAGGAAGCTGCTGCATACAACATGAATGTGGTGACCTGCTGCCTGAGGGAGTGCCTGTCCCTGGCCAGCCCTTGGAAGGTGTAGCAGGAGTTGACTGAAGTTTCCCAAGATGTCTGTTCTCAGCTATTTTGTCACTGTTGCTGACAAGACGTTAGCAAGCTCCTTTGTAAACTCTGTGGTCTGTGTTTGTCTCTGAGCAGAAAATCTCTGTGCTTGGGCTAGTGTAAAGTATTATGTGGGGATGGTTCTCTTGGATTTGGTGTTTGATAAAGAAATGATGCAAATACTCTGGAAAAGGTGTAGTACAGTAGACAAAGCCTTGAGGGCACAGTAGGATCAAGTGTGTTGTTTGGCTTGTGTGGCTTATTTGATCCTTAGGGTTAGTCTGAAGAACAATTTCTGTATGTCCATTCTCCTGAGCAATTTCTTATTCTAGGTCACCAATTTCTTGATGCTGGAATTCTTGGGAGTTTGCAGTTAAGATTCGGAGGTTTGTAGATCTGTCTGGTTGATTCTGGGATCAGCAAATTTTACTTTTGTTTCCAGGATATGATTTTAAGGGCCCTAAATGTCTGGGCCCTTTGGGCAGGAGTAAACGTGTGGTTTTTTTCCCCTTCCATGGGTGAATTCCTACCATTGTAAGGTTTTCTCTGCCTCTGACTTCTTGGGCAGGATTTTGGTGTTGAATACAGTCACATGAAGTAGTGGAGAACTTCTTAATAGGTCACTTCTCAATTTTAATTCTTAAGTAAGTGTTTTTTCTGCCTTGGATGGATTTCCCTGGGGTGCCAAGGCTGTTGGATGGTTAAGTTCACTTGGATGGTTAGCTTCATTCTCTGAACAGTCTTCTTATCTATAGATGGCATAGTGTTTGTCATGGAGGCCTCTATTTCCAAGAAGATGCTAGAAAAAATTGAATTTGAAAAATGACCTTTGTATGGGCTGCATTTGAACGAGCGTACTGTGGACATGGCAGTGGGAAGGGAGAACAGGACATGGTACCACTCATCTCCCAAAGGCTGCTCCGTTTCAGGATGGTGCTGCCTTCCCTGTGCCTTGAGGGGGACTTTCACCACCATCTAATGTTAAGTTTGCCCCAGGTTGGAGTTGCTGGAAATGTGTCTTGTCAAAGCTAATTCAGCATGCGATGCATGAAGGGTAGAAAAAACCCCAATGAGCCTGTAGGAAACTTTCTTTTTAGTTGGAAGAATTTAAACAGTAAAGATATAAAATGTCTGGTAGGAAAATTTCTTCTTCCTTGCATGGTTAGCAGTAATAACCAAGAGCAAATTATACAGCGCTGTGTTTAGAGCCCTCTGATAGTATTGTCATGGCTTCTGCTTGTGTTTACAGATTTCCCATGTAGCTGAATTAAATTAACAAGGCTGGTCAATTCATTGCTGCTGTGTTTAACCCCCTGGGCAGCAATGAATCTGGCAAGGATGGAGCATCATTTTCGCGTACTGCTTGGTAGGGAGGATGTACAGCAAAATGAAGTAGTGCTATTGCTTGGGGGAGAGATTCACAGTCACAGCTCTGGTGTTGTATGGAGGGAGTAGAGAAGGATCACAGCAGTGTTTTTGCACCACTGCTTCCAGTGTGGCTCTGTCACTCTAGTGAGTTAGGTAGCATGAGGTGTTTTTGTCATGTATGGGCTAGCCAGAGACTAGTGTATCCACAGAGTTTGTTCAAGGCGGATAGCATTAAAGGAATCAAAACAAATCTCTTGGTTCTTGTTCATGGATTTAATCCGTTGTTTTTAGCAGTTAAATATCCATGCATTCTTTTGCCTACCCTCTGTTATCGTGGATTTGAGCCCTTCTTAAATTCTAGTGCTTTTAATTGCATAGCATTCATGTTAGGAAGAAAAGCGTGGTGCAAAGTAATGCACAGAGGAATGAAATGACTCTACCAGGCTACCTATGGAGGAGCAGAATTCTTAGAGCATTGGGTTCAGTGGGCCATCCTTCTTCCCCTAATTTCAACTGGGTGGCTTCCTCAGTTAATTGCTGCCCATTCTTTCCAAGGATGGTCCTCAGCTGGTGTTGGGAATGCATGGGGAGCTGCATGCTGCTACCATCTTATGCAGTGTCAACTTGCTATGTTATCAGAAGGTAGGCTCTGCAATATTTTAACTTAATTACAGCATCTTTCTATAGCCCCAAAATTGACTTAAATGTCAATACTTATGCGGATCTGCATTCTATTGGTAGGGATGTTTCATATTTTCTTTGGGCTTGTGCAAAATAGGTGGTATGGTGGAAGAAGTTGTACAGAATTCTCTCCCATGAGTGTCTGTAGCTTGTGAGACTGGGCTGATACTATGGGTTTAGCCTTGCAGCCCATTTGGAAATCAGGGCTTCACCATGCCACACTTGCTGCTCTTGTCTGTTTGCTTCAAGTTTTACGTGGAGTTTGTAGATAGTTGCGCAGTTTGCATAGCAGAAACTGTTCCTCTGTAGCAGCTGATGAGTGGATGACCATCAGCTGATTAAGCCAAACCTTCAAAAAGCTTTTGGGGAGGAAAAAGAAAAAAAAGAAAAAATGTAGTATTAAGTTTATGTTCTGCAAATGTTGTATCAGTACTACTGGGTTAAACAGTGTCAGGCCACTTGATGTAGGTTGGTCCAGTGATGCCCCTTTGCTCTGGGTCACAAGAGCTTGTGTCCATGGTGTATCTACAGTAGACACAGTCCCTACCTAGTGACTCTCTAGTTTGGGGTGCATGGGGTGAAACCTCACCTTGAGGCTAAGCTGACCTGATAGTAAACAGCTGCTGAAAGAAGTGGTCCTTTCTCTCCGCTCTCCATTTGGTTCTGAGTTTCTTTTTCATGATCTCATAGAAAATGATTAACGACAAAGAGGAGTATCACTAAGTTCAGCCTCCTCCACTGCAGTGGATGTTGTGCCTGTCTGCCTGCTAGGACATGTTTAAAACGAGGGTATCAACTGTGAGCCCCCTGTTTATTTGGAGAAGGGTGTGCCTTTTGGGTCCTACTTTTTGGTGTAGTTAATCTGTAATGAGCAACGTTGCTCTTGGTATGCAGTAATTGCATCTTCCAGGGTAATTTGTTCAACATCTTTGTCAGTGACATGGACAGTGGGATTGAGTGCACCCTCAGCAGGTTTGCCAATGACACCAAGCTCTGTGGTTCAGTGGATACATTGGAGGGAAGGAATGCATTCCAGAGAGACCTTGCCACGCTTGTGAGGTGGGCTGATGCCAGCCAGATGAAGTTTAACCACAAGTGCAAGGTCCTACACCTGGGTGGGAGCAATCCCAGGCACAGCTCCAGGTTGGGCAGAGAAGAGATTCAGAGC
>JANRGW010036259.1:16183-85621 GCA_024733675.1 Psilopsiagon aymara
TGAGGCACTGGAATGGGTTGCCCAGGGAAGTTGTGAATGCTCCATCCCTGGTGGTGTTCAAGGCCAGGTTGGAGAGAACCTCGGGTGGCATGGTTTAGTGGGAGGTGTCCCTGCCCATGGCAGGGGGGTTGGAACTGGACGATCTTAAGGTCCTTTCCAACCCTAACTATGCTATGATTCTATGAATTTACACTGATATGCAAGTTAGCCTGAGGTATCACAGTCCTGACCTCAGTGCTGTGGTACTGGGATCAAGGGACACAGGGCTCCAGCTGCTACCTGGGGAGTTGGGGTGACCTGGGGGAATGTGGTATGCTGGAAGGGTGCACATGCCAGGAAGGTCTTGCCTGGGGATGTGCTTGGGAGGAGGGAAGGTGCTTGTATAGAATCATAGGAGAGTTTGGGTTGGAAAGGACCTTCAGAGCTCATTCAGTCCAACCCCCTGCAATGAGCAGGGGCATCTTCAACTAGACCAGGTTGCCTAGAACCATATCCAGCCTGGCCTTGAATGTCTTCAGGGATGGGGTGCCACCAGCATTCTGGAAACCTGTGCTGGTGTTTCACCACCCTCAGTGTAAAGAGTTTCTTCCTTGTGTCCAGCCTGAATCTTCCCTCTTGTAGTTTAAAATCATTACCCCTCATCCTGTTGCAACAGACCCTGCTAAAAGGTTTGTCTCCATTTTTCTTATAGGCTCTGTTTAAGTACTTGCAAGGCTTCTCCAAGGTGTTCTCGGAGTCGGGTCTTCTCCAGACTGAATAACCCCAACTCTCTCAGTCTTTCTTTGAGGGAGAGCTGCTACATCCCTTTGATCATTTCTGTTGCTTTCTGGATCCTCTCGAAGAGGTCCATATCTTTCCATGTGTTTTCCTTATCTTCCTGTTTATTAGTAGCTGAGGCCATGACAGGTGACCCCAGGTGCTGAGGGGCAGATACTGGTTTACTTCAGTAAGCCAGTAGTATTTTCCTCTGTGTGCGTGTGCAACAACGATGGCAAAACTTTTCTCCTTGATACCGATCTTTTTTGTTTCTTAAGCCAGTAACTGCAGGTTGGCTTTCTGGAGCCCGGGACACTCAAGGAATGACCTGAGAGTAGACTCCGGTAGTAACGTAGAAAGAAAAGCTGTTGAAGAAGCTGAATTGCCTCTGCAGTCCCTTCAGGAAGGAAGGTGGCATCAAGCACCCGTCTCTCTGGTGCTGGGAGATGTACAGCACTGTGTACGTTGACATGGCACACTGTACCCACAGTGCAGTTGAGCATCACTTGAGCAGCAGCAGAGCCCTTTGCGTGTTTAGCGCATCGCATGGCTGTTGACCTCTCTCCCATCGACACTGCTTGCGGGGTTTGCAGTTGCCCTTCCATCCTGCAGAGGAGGGGGATAAACCTGTGTTGGTCTGTGGGGTTCCTCCCAGCCCTGGCTGTGTAGCCGGCGGCAGGCCCTCTTCCCTCGTGTGCCCGCACGCGCAGGCTGCCCTTGAAACCAGACCCGACTTATTAAAATCATTGCGGGTTGCCATGGCAGCTCTTGTCACTGTGGGCTAATAGGAAAGGCAATTACTGCTGCATGCTGGGGAATGTGAGTGGGGGGGGACAGGGGGCCGACTGTGTGCTGGTGAGCTGTGTGGCTGGTAGATGGTCTGTCATGGTGAGCAAGCGGCAGAGGAGAGAAAGGCCGGAGATGCCCTGTAATAAGATTTGGCCAAATACGTTGTTTCCACCTCCTGGGCAGGCTCACTGAGAGATTCCCGCCCTTCCTTTGATTGTCAAGGGGAGCCTCGGGGTTGAGGTTCTCATTTGCAGCTGGGCTCGGCGCAGCGCTGCTCGGTGATTCTCAGCTGGGCCAGGAACTGAAATGGGGAGATGGAAAACTTTGTACACGTTGAAGATATTCATCTGGCCCCTTTCCAGCTGCTTCCTCTCTCTAAATATTCCTTCTCTGCTCTTGGCTGCTTCCTGTAGGTTGGAGGTCATGATATAAGATAGCTCCATTTTTCTTGGAGAAGGGTTGGTTATAAAAACTCAGGTCAGTTTTGTTTCAAGATGCTTTGCTGGTTCTCAGGTGCTGCTGTGTCAGTAGGAGGCTGACATGGTCCATTTTATGGTGGGCGCCTGTGTATATCCATGTCTGTCTGCAGGTGTTGTTTATGTGGCAGATGTCGGCTTTTCATGGTTTTCGGAGTTTAAAGCTAAAGGGAAATTGTATCCTTCATCTTTTTTTCACTGAATTTGGGCAGTGTGTGCCCAAGCAGTGCCAGTACTGCTTGTGCCCACTGCAAAAGTGAGGAAAAAAAACCAGGAAACACTTTATAGTGAGGAGCTTGTGGGAAATAAGCAAATTCCTTGAAAGATTTGAGGTGGGGAAGTAAGTGAGAGCTGCAAATCTGCTGCTTCTGTAAAAATTCAGGGATACCAAAAGCTGCTTTGATAGAGCTCTGCACCTCGAAATCACAGCCCTCTGTCCCTCCAGTTTGTGCTGCTTTTCTTTTCCCTTGTGTTAGAAAATGGCTTGAGACATTGCTGCACAGGAGCTCTTCCATGAGGCCCTCCCTGGCCAGCAAGAGGCACATCACATGGATTTCTTCCAGCTTCTGGATTCTATCCCTGTGTCAGTGAAGCTACAATGATAGTCCCCTTTGATGGGGAGAAAGACACAGGGAGCTTGGGGGAGGATGCTTGTGGTTAGACCAAGAGAGAAGTGAGAAGAAGCATTTGCCTTTTGGAGCAGGCGAGATCTGGACCTTGCCTGAAGTCTTCTCCCTTGTTTTGGTCGATGTCCCAGCAGCTGCTTGCAACTGCCCTCTGTATCGTGCCCCGTTGGGATAGCAGCAGTGACTCACGTGGCTGAGATGGTTTCCGCAGGCTGTGAGAGCCTGGCTTCCCAGGGAGCCGTGGCACCGGGAAGGGGGAGGTTTCTGGTGCGTTTGATCCCCCTGTGAAGATTACGCTGTGTCTGTTTAATTAGAGACTGCTGCTTTCTTTACTGGCATACAAAATGTAAATGGAGTAGCTGGTCTAATACACTCGAAGTTGCAAATGTCAGGAGTCAATAGCTTAATTTTCCTCTTGCCAAATCTGATTTGTCTTTAAGTACTGTTGCTAAATCTAATGGTGCAGTAATTCCTGTTTGTTAAAAGGAATGAGAGATTTAAGACTGAGAGAGACTTCAAACTCTTCTCCTCCCTCTCTTGTCCCACTTCTGTTTACAGAGGAAGAGCTGCTGGTTTGCAGGTGTTTGTACAGTATGATCTGAAGTGTCAAAATGCTTGATCTAAATATGCCATGTACTAAGCTTGTATTCAGCTGAAGTATAGTTGAGGTTTTCTCCCTGCAGTTGTTTTTTTGGGTGCAGATTTGCACATTCCCTGCATTACCTTTATGACAGTCAGCAGAGTGCCAAAAATGTTTAAAAGCATTAGAGATACAGCGAAGATAAAGAACCTGCGGCTGGAGCCCAGGCTTGTGAGGATTTACTTGAGGCTTCATATTCAACTTGGGATTCTTTGTCTGCTGAACCACAGTCTAAGTCCTGGCAGGCCCCAGGGAGATCTGTAATGGGACAGACATCTGTGCTTAAGATGCCTTGCCCTGTCCGTCTGCCTGTGCAGTAGGTAGCAAATGAGAGATTTCATTTTCTTGTTTTCTCTTTTCCCCCCTGGGGCTCCTGCTGAGCACAGTGGACCTGATCTACCTCCATCTGCTTTGCCTTGTACAGTGCCATTGTACACTCTGTTTGCTTGAGCATGTCCACAAGTTAGAGCACGATGCCCAGGAGAAGTGGTCACTGGACAATGCTGGTGCTGCTACCTTGTAAGTGCTTGGCTCCAAATCAGCACGTTGGGAAGTCCTGGAGAGCAGAAATGATGGGGAGAGCTTCCTCATGGTGAAGACTGACTGACTCAGTACTGTTAGCAGCTGCCTGGAATGCGGCAAGGCTCTGCGCTTTGCCGTCGGCTGCTGTAACTGCTGTTTGTTCATGCCCTGGCTGAGGCAGCATGCTTTTGTTCTGGCTGGTGGGATAATGTGGGGTACCTGGTTTTGGGGCAAAGCAGACTGCTGGGCTTGAGGAGGAGGGAGCAGGCTCATTATGTGCTGGAAACATTTTTGCTGTGTTGCAGCATGTGCTGGGGGAGGCATTCCTTAAAAGTGGGAGCACCCAGAGCATCAGGTCGATCTGCCAGGTCTCTTCTTGAGGCCTGGCAGAGCAGTTTCAGCATTACATGTGATTTTGTGGAAAAGGGAAGAAAGAAACCCAGAGATACTTTCTTGAGGTGTTCCCATTCCCGGTGGTGGCAAGATAAATTGTGGTTTTGGAGTGTGTGGGGTTGTAATCAGTGTCTGTTTTCAGTCCGCGTGGCAGAGACAGAGACTCTCTGCAGAGTTTCTGTGCTCCTGGTCATGGGCAGACATTACTGATGGGCACAGACAGCTTTTTCCAAAAGCTGTTTCCGCTGTTGCATGATGCAATGTTGAGTCAGTAAGCCTGTCGCTTTGAAGGTTGACATTTTTCATATCCCCGACCCGTTTTTATTGTCTTCCCATGTCTCTTTTTCCCCCTCCCTCTGCAGCTTTCCCTATTTTTTGATAGACTAATCTAACATTAGCCTTTCCTAGGGCAGAGTGGTGGCTGTGGGAGATTAGCCTACATCCTCTTCTGCTTTAAGCTTTGGGAGCTGGGCTGATGGAGAGCACATGACCCTCCCAGTGGCTTTTCCTTCCCGGCGGGACACAGGGAGCTGTGTGTGAGAGAAACAAGCAGCGCTGTGTAGCTAGTCGGCTCTCCGCTCCCGCTGGTGGCAAGGGCAGGCAGGGTTTGCCAGCTCCTGCTAGCATGGCACAGTTCGGCAAGCCGGCAGCATTCTCAGGTAGCGTGGGGCTTTCCCACCCGTGTGCCGCTGGCTCACTGGCTTCCCATTTGGACCCCACATGTAAGCACGCAGGGTGGCTGAAGGTGATGCATTCTGGCTTCATCTTTCCTCAATGCCGTGTAAATGAGCAGAGTGCCTGAATTATTCACTCCTCCTTGGCCTGCTGTTCCTATTGAATTCCCTGTGTGAGGCACGCTGCCAGCACCCGGTGATGGATTCGTTGCTGCACCAGCCCCAGAAGCACCCCTCACCCTGTGTGTTCAGGGCTGGGGAGCTGTGTAGCGGCAGGGCGGTGAGGCTGGGTTGCCCTGCAGTCTTCCTATCCGCAGCGTAGGTGGGCACCAGCCTTTTTGCTGCTGGAAGGGTTGTTGGCAGGTTTGCGTGTCTATATCTGGTTCTGCCTTGCAGCCATGCTGAAGGCTGCATGGGCTCCCAGGTCCTCATCTTTTTCTATTATCTCTCCTTGTGTGGTATTTGGTATTGTACCCTATCCGCATTTCATCTTCGTGGTGTGGATTTCTCTGCAAACCACATCCTTATTTTTTCTACACACAGTTTGAGGTTCTCTTTTCTGCATACCAAGTTTTCAGGGGTTGTTGTGCTAAAAAGCAATCAGGTTTCACATTTTCTGAGAAGAAGTGTATCCTTTATTGTTCTAATGGAAATCATTCCCTATTTGCCCATGTTTTAGTCTGCTATTTTTTTTTAAGTGTTTAAAAGATCGCTACTGTTCACATTATCACAACTCATAAAAGCTGTAAGGCGCATTTTATACTTTTGGAGGAGGTCATCACTTCTCCTTGCAAGAACTTCTGAGTATGCGCTTGGTACCACCTTTGTTGTGTTGATCCTCTGCTTTGTTCCTCTCTATTTTCTCTGTTAAGCAATTACAGCAGGTGGCTGTTCCCTGGGGAAACTCCCTTTGACCAGAGTGCTCTCTAGTCCCCGTTGGCAGGGTCAGATGAAGTTTCAGGTCCTCCTGGTACACAGAGGAGTGAGTGTTTATTCACCTCTAATTGGATCATGTAAATCAGCTCTTCTTTTGTGTTGTCTTCTTTGTCCAGAATCTCCTTCTGGTGATTTTTGATGAATAAATCACCAGATAACGGGTTGAATTTTTGTTCGATAGCCATGTTGATATTTAAAAACTGGTGTATCTGAGGAGCAAATAGGGGTAATAATCAGAATTGTGACCAGTGATTTCCCTCAAACCCTGATTTCTGTAGGTGCTTTGTAAGTGATTGAGTACAAAGTGGCAGGGGCTGGCTGCCCTTTTTTCCCTCTTTTTTTATTTAAACCCTGTGCTGTTACAGCCCTCTGGGATTTTAGTGTTTGATGAAGTGCTAAGGGGGCCCTGGAGCCTTGCAGAGGCTGGAAAAAACAGAGTTCCCTTCCAGAGAGAAACCCAGTCCTTTCACACCAGTGGGAATGCTGGGTGCTGGAGGGTGCACCTCTGCTGGCCAGTGCAAAGCTTTTCCTGCTGGACGTCATCCCCTCACCTAAAGACCGTCTTTCAGAGTCACTGCTTCTCTTCCTGTCCTCCGTTTGCTTTGTGCGGCTGTGATGGACAACCCAGAGGAAGGATGTGCTGTCCTTTTTTCCCGTCCTCTGACTCATATTTGGAGCAGTGGAATATGCTGTTACCTCTGAAGTAGTGGCTGCAATACTGCTTGCTGTGGCTTCTCTGCAGCAAGCACCAGAGGAGACTTGAAGTGATTCAGTGGAGAGAAGCAAAACAAAGCCTAGGAAGGCCTAGATCATTGCATGTGTCCGTGAGCATTGACTGGTTATTGCATCAAAAAGGCTAGAAGGAAGAGAACAGGGTAAAGATGCCTGTTTTGTCCTTCATCAAGCTGGAATGGAGAGAGGTGTAGTTCCCTGTCAACAGAAAAGCGGGAAATGTCTGAAACAAGCTTCTTCCTGTTGCTTTTAAAGCTGTATGAGTGGGAGACAAGTTGCAAAGGTGTGAAGCCTGCAGTGGTGTTCATGCAGCAACTGGGAGGCAGTCTGGGAGCCTTCCCCATTAGCACACGGGGCTTAAGAATGTGATTTTTTTTTTTTCTGTGGGTAAAAGCATTCAGCCCTTCCAGAAATAAATACAAAAGCTGGTGGACTGGACTCATGAATGGCAAGCTCTACATGTAGTCAGTGGAGAAGCTAAGGCTTATTGTAATACATGGCTTCTGGGATGCCGGGGAGAGCTAGAATTGGCATTGCCAGAGTCTGGGGCTTTGTGGCTTCAAAGTATCTTTGTGGAGTAGAGGTTTCAAGTTTTTGAGCTTCTCATTTATACCCGTTTTGGCTTTAGTAATGGCAGCAGGAGAAAGGGAAAACTTGTTCTTCTTCCCTCCCTCTTTTTTTCTTCCCCCAGGAGGTTTTTGACTGCTTCCAGAAAGTAGCAGATTTCCAGCTCTTTCCCTCATCCTCCTGATCTGATTGAAGAGCAGTGGGGGAGAGAAGCAATCTCATTCAATCTGTGATTTGCATGTGTTCAGTCCTCCTGTCCTGAATCTGTAAGGTGCCTTTCTGTGCGGCTGATAACAGCTTTCCCATGCAGCAGCTGCATCTATGTGAAATTCCAACATCTTTTCTTTTTTGTTTCCTTTCTGCTGCTCCTTTGAAGCTGCAAGTAATCCTCCAGGCACCAGTGCTATCTTTCAACCAACTCTGACTGATGCAATGCTGTCTTTATATTGGATAGGATTCGGGAGGTTCTTTTTTTCACTCGGGATGATTACGGGCTTCGTTTTGACAGACATTTGTACACTGCAGGTGATAGTGTTGGTGCCTTATGACTTGATTTTTAGTCTATTATGTTTCAGTTTTGATCAGGCTCATATATAGATAATATTTAACATACGTGTACAAATGTGTATTTTATATACACACAGTGTCATCTCCTTGTGGTCATAGCTTGGGTGTTTGTAATGCATGAAGCAGTGTCACTAATATAAATGAAATGGTGTTTGTTTTTCCTGTCCTCCTTAAGAAAAGCTCTTGAATGAGTAGCATCAAGCTGAGAACCAGGAACATTTCTAAAATACAGATAGCTCTGATGACAGAACATGCACACTTTGCACATCTTAATAGTAAGGTCTTCTACATGCCTCATCTTACCATAAGCATCCTCCCCAGAATCAGCGACAGCCAGTAATTCTGCAGTTGGTCTTTGTCAAATCCTTGACATTTCTTTGTGATGGTGGTGTATGGGCCTGTAACGAAGAGCAGTGCTTTTTTCTGGAAGTCGTGGAGGTCACAAATCCAAAGCATTGAAGACAGAAGGGGTCTGTGTGTCTCTCTGCAAATTCAGTGGGGAAAAGCTTATAAATGTCTGTGTTTGCAGGCCCTCCCCAATTACTGATCTGAACACTAGCTACTAAGTGTGGGTGGATTTCATTGATAAAAATACCTTTTCCCTTGGGCATTCTCACAACTCTGTACATAATTAAGAGATCAAGTATGACAGTTTGGTTTTGGGTACTTGTGGCTACTATCTACAAAGCATTCCTTCGATCATGAAAACTCACTTCAGCAGCTCCAGTCTTTCATAGAGCAGCAGCAGTCTTGAATTGCTCCCTGCTCTGAGGGATGAAAAAAGGAGAAAAGTACGAGCAAACACCACCCGTGTCTGGTTAGGTTATACAGGATTGGGGATGTTCTGATCAGTTCTTTGAGGGAGTGAAAACTCTGAATCTTAAAGCAGTGTTAAAGATGCCTGTATAGAAGGCATGGATGTCAAGGACTGATCATTTCTAGAAGGAAGCTTGTCAGCAACGCTCATGTTGCAGTTTCATCATTGGTTTAAGCTGTTCTAAAACTATGCCTTTGTTGAAAGAGGAGCCCTGCCTTCTCCCTGATACCAGCCATGTGGTCCTGCACCCTCCAGTGTACAGGTGTTTGGGATTACGTGGCCTGTAGTACCCATCTTTGTTCATGAAGGTAATCCTTCTCCTTTTTGATGGATTAGTTTCCAGGAGGATGAACAAGCTGATCTGACTTGCCATGTTCTTCTGTGATCCCTACAATGCGTGCAGGAGGCGAGGAAAGGATGCACACCTGGGAGCAAGAGGGGAAAAAACAGGGCGATTCCCTTTGTTGGTAGTGGGATTTTTGAGGTTGGCTTAACCTGACTGTAAAAACCATGCTCTTAAAAGGTTTGCATCACTGTGTAGCCCAATGACATTCAGTTTTAATCTCCTTATACTTGGGCCCAGCCATTTTTTGCAGAAGGAGGGAGCAAGTAGAACTGAATTTATAGGGCTGCAACTGTCTAGACCTTTGAATAAGAATGTTGGCTGTATTTACAAAGAAACCTTGAGAAATTAAACAGCAAAGGCAAGTGGTGCCTTGGCGTGGTTTGATGCTTTGACTGGCTCTCTCATCTCCTCTTTGCCACGGTGCCTTTGGTCTGCTCCATTTCAGGAGTTTGCTATACTGCCAATTTCTCTGTACCTAATTTAAGATGTTTTCTTGTTCAGTAGGAGGGTGGCTCCTTTTTTTTGTTTCCTTCGTATGAATGTGCCACATAAGAAGACACACGGTGCTGTAATTTCAGGAGCTGAGTGTTTTTAGATCTCTGCTCTGCATTTCATCTGTAGGCTCAGGGAGGGAAATGTAACATCTTGATGCAAAGAAGTCTCCAGGGATTGCACGCAGAGGAGGTTTTTAGATTTGTGAAGGAAAAGGCTTTAGGTAGATGTGCTGTGACAATCGCTTCCCACACATGCACGCTTCCAAACCAAGTGGTAATTTCAAAGGCTTTTAAAAATTGTTAGAATTTTAATGTTATTGCCTTCTGGAAAGCTTTGTGGAAAATGGTGATGGGGTGGTGATGGGCAAGCGATGCAGAGAAGTGCCCACAGAGGGCAGGGCGGTCAGAGCTTGTGTGTTGCACACTCCGTATGGTGCAGCCGGATGGACTGTCTGGCTGTGCTGGGGTATGTGCTCCATTCTGCCCTGTGGGACCATGGCAGGGGACGTGGTGAAGGGGGTCTGTGGTTATAGCTGTGGGAGGCTGGGATGGGAAGCAGCCCGGGGGGGCAGAGGGCACAAATCTGCAAGGAACTTGTTTTGGTCGGTTCCACCAGTGGTATTGTGGCTTGTCTTGCAGGCAGGGAAGGGAGGGGACTTGCTTTTGTGTGGTGCTGGCAGGAATGTGCAGTCCAGGGGGTTTGAGATATCCTGGGGGTGAATTTGTGTGTGTGTGTGTTTGTGTATTTTTCTTCCAGAGGCTTCAGACTATCCCTAAAGACAATAGGGGGCTCTGTCAGGAGGTTGTCTGCTGGTTTTGAGGACTTCTGGGATATAACTAAACCTAAAGCTGATAAAAAGAGAGGAATATATTGCAGACTTGTGGGATGCTGCAGGAGAGAACTGTGTCTCCTGCTTGCTTGGTAGACCCATGTCTCGCAGCCTCCTATATTCCTGGTGTGCAGCAGCCTGGTGCTTTAATACTGCAGGCACCACAAAGATCCCTGGCACGTGTCTTGACCTTTCACAGGCACGATCTGTTCTTATGACCTCTTACTGTTTAATTGCAATCTTATTTTTGTGGTTGCTGGCTGTATTTAAACACGGAATGTACAGTAGTATAAGAATGTCCAATGTCCGAGACTGCTGGCAGTGTCTCACTTGGTTTTCCATTAATACATAAAGTTCTTGGCCCGTAAGAGTAGAACACAGGCAGCAGAAACCCATTTTTCCCCTTGTAAGCAGGGCTAGCACTCTCATAGGGGCCAAACTGAAGAGTTCAGACCAGTTAGAGATATCTTGCTGGATAAGTTTGCTCTCTGCAGTAACACGGTCTTTCTTAGAAATGCCTTTGGAATGGCTTTGGCTTACTTCTGTGGGCAATGAAATGGAAACAGTAAATTACTGTAAATGCCTGGTTTTGTCCCCATAGCTGGGTTGGGTGGTGTTTTGTTTTGAATCTTCCTAGCTCTCCTGAATTTTTGGATGCAGCCTTCCAAATGAAGGGCAGGTCTTTCTTCCTTTCTCTTAAAGTTTCGAAACAAAGCACATACTGCAACTCCTCTCAAAACTATTCCACACAGGAGGTGTTCCTTCTTTGGGAGGCAAGGAGATTCTTTGGTTAGTGCTTCTTTCCTCCCTCTTTTAACCCCTTTCTAGCTGTGACCATTGGCTGGCCTGGGATGCTTCATAGCTCCAGCATAAGTTATTTGGCTAGGTTGGGACATTGGCTATAATTTGCCATATTGAGCAACTTGTGTAGGGTGGGTATTTTTGATAGTTTAGGTAGGATTCCTCTCTTTCCATATGCTCAATAGAGAAGTGTGACCGCAGCTACCATGCTGGCGTCTCGGGACAGTCATGTTTAGCAGTAGTTAGCTTTGCAGGAACAGTGAGGAGGTTTGTGTAGCAGAATTGGATTCCAAGGAGTCCTTAGTTAATGGCTGAGAAAGCCTGTTATTTTAAGACTTATTTTTATGAATTGCATTAGCATGTGGTCACATCCCATCCAGACTGTCTGTGGGCCATAAAGAGATGGCACTCAGTCACTGAGAGGGTGTAAGAAGAAGAGCAAAGGTGTGTTTTCTGTAGTGGAATGGCATTGTGTTATAGCAGGAATCACTCGTGTTACTTTCCATGTGTAATTGCTTAATTGGGATGTTGAAAGGTTAGCTTTGATTTTGTTTTGATATGTTTCTACATTTTTATAGGCAAGTGTGTAGTGCTTGGATGTCTAATTAGAAGAAAACCCCTGAAAAATGCTGATATGTGTGGGAGAGGTGAATAAAGGTAAAGGCAAGGAGGGAAGGGTAAAAACCCTGCAGGATTTACTGCCTCATGGAGATAACAACTCTTGCAAGGGGAGTACCTCTCTTGCAAACTGTTACACAAGGATTTATTCTGGTAAAATTCAACAGTCATGACCTTTCCTTTTCCCTTTTAAAATACTTGTGAATGGCATTTTGGAAACAGACACCCTCTTTGTCTCCAGAACATGTGCTGAGGCACTAAGGAGCTGTCCCAGGCCTTACTGAAAGGAGACCTTCGGTGGTGGGAAATGGCTGTGTTGGACTCTGTTGCCCTTCTGACTCTTGGTACCTTTGAGGCAGCAGGGGAGCATCTCCATGCGGATGTGCTTCGCTTCATGGTCTTTGTGTTGTCTTAAGAATGGAATTAAGTCTCTTGCCTGTGACTGGAATATTTATCTCTGCTGGAGTGGGTTCTCTTGCATCTGTATGTTCATATGTGGCACACACATGCGAGCTTTCAAGGGGCCAAAATTCAGGGTAAGCCCTCAACATGCGCAGCTCCCATTTGGGGATATTCTACCTTCAGAATGACTTGCCATCCAGGTTTTCTTCCCGTTGTTCTTATGATGTGCAGTTAGTGCACTGGATGATCTTTCATGGGGGCTGCTTCTGAAGCAGCATGCCCAAGATAGAGAGGGTTCGATGTTTCTCTGTCCCTTGTGATGCCACATTGGGATGCTCCTTGTGAGCAGAGAGAGCTGTCACGCTGTGCAGGTCGCCCTCACAGCACTCAAGGGGGTTTCTTTCCCTTTTATAGATACCCTTTTGTTCCCCACTCTTGCAGGGAGAAGAGCTTTCCAGGAGGGGGATGGAGAGACCAGGCTTAATGGTCTTAGGAGTGGATTTATTCTTTTTTCATTATTTTGGGAGGGGAGGCCGGGGAGTTGTTTCTCTCTAACTGTTTCCAGATGGTGCTGCTGGAACACAAAGATTTCTAGTGTGTTTGGGATGGCGGCAGTGAGACCCCTAACCCCCCCCCCGGCGCTTCCTGTGCAGCTCCACAGTCCTGCAGGCTTAATCAGAAACAGCCCTGGCTGCCGAGGCACTCCTGAAGCCTGCCTTTTCTTCACCCTGTGCCCCAAGCCCTGTGCTCTCTGCCTCCTCCGGGCTTTTTAACCCCTTGCCATTACAGCTCCGTCCCATCATCCTGCCCGCCTCGCTTCAATACTTTCTCAGGCTGGCTGTGGGCACCTACAGTTCCCTGGAGATGGAACTGCAGTTGGCCAGGCTGCTCGAAGAAATTATGTCTCTGGGGAAAGGAAAGTTGGCTTGTAATGCAAACCTGGGAAAACAATTTCTGTAACTATCTAGGGCAGCTTATGCAATCAGGCCAGCATGTCCAGGGCACAGAAAATGTCTCTCGCACCTATTTGCCTGCAGCACTTGGTATACAGCAAGATTTTTGTCTGAATTGTGTGCTGTTGTGCCTCTTTTTTGTGCCACTTACCCGAAAAACAAGGCAGGTTTAATTTTCTGTCACAGCTTCTTCACACCCAACCAGCGAATTGGTTTCAGCTTTTTCTTCTGCAGATAATATAACAACTATAATTTTCTTCTCAAAATTAGGGGTACTCTTCTTTCCTTTTCACCTTAGAGCAACAGTCTCTGAGTATCTTTAAAAGCAGCCATGAAGCTTGTGATAAGCTGACTTTGCTTCTGGATCTGTGGTCTGTCACCTCCCTCTCCTTGTTCTCTTCCGTGTTCTCCAGTCTGGTTTTTGAGGCAGCAGGAGCAGTGAAGCTGTGAAGGCAGAACTCCATACTCCACTTTGAGGAAACTTGCAGTTGTCCTATATGAGCAGGACAGCTTTTTATGCCATGAGCATGTTGCTTTGTAATGAGTGGCTTAGCGTAAGTTACATGTGAAATGCTTCCTCAGCCCCATATAGCAATTATGGCATCCAGAGGTGCCCCCAGTGCTGGATTTTAAAGCCTTGTTATGAACCCCATCCTGTTGAGTAAGAGTGGAAGCGAAGACAAGCTGCCATTTTAAAATGCTTCTGCCTAGTAAAAGAGGAGGGAAATCAATACGCTGTGCTGTTGACTTCTGTGCATGCAGAGCGTCCTTGCATTTGCTCGATCACAGATGTCACACTGTGCCCGGTATTCCCAGGGGCTTTAACTCACACTGGATCTATTATTGCCAACCTAGGTCATAGACCAGCAAAAGCGGGCTGTATTTCCTTTATGCCCAGAGCAGTATGAGGATGCTGCCGTATGTAGTCCAAAATAAAACTGTATGGTTTTGTTTTGGACATCTAAATTGCACAGATTAGTGAAGTCTTATGTCTTTGAGGAGCTGAAGACACCCCCTGGCTCATCCGGAAAATGAAAAAGCCTGTTGGTGGAAAGCTGCTTCTGACCTTCAGAAAGCTACTTCCATTGCTTCTTCTTATAACAAATCTCTGTAAAATACTTCAATTTTAGCTCTTCTGTTTTGTCTGTGGAAGTGATTTCTGTTTATGAAAATCCCCCTCCTTTCTGCAAAATGAGACATCTGTATTGTAACTTCGTATGGACTCTGTCAGCTTAAACCCTGAGTAAACTTGTTGCGTACTGAATTTAACAGACCTGAAAGTTTAAATCCGTGTGCTTTGGTGAGATGTATGTTTGTGTGTATTCCGTTCTGCAGCCCCTGCTATGCCAACCCGTTATTATTCCTGTTGTATATGTAGTGTTTTGCGAACAGAAGGTGCCAGGAGGTCGGAGTTAAGCTGTATTTCAAATACAGAGAGCTGCACAGGCATGTTTGGGCAGCTTCAGCAGGGTGCTCCCTGTTTGACAGGGATGCAGCCTCCTGCGGAGTTGTCCACCTCGTGGGCTTGCCTAGCTAATTGCTCCTAAACTATTCGAACTGTGGTCAGGGCAGGCGGCTATTTTTATTAATCTGACATCACCCTCCTTTCTTGTCGTTACTGTGTCACTGGGCTTCCCGCCCAGGGAGCCTCTGGCAGGCCTGGCCTCCCTCTTGGCTGGGCCCCTGCTCTTCAGTGATGGTGGAGAGGAGGGCCTGCAGGCTCAAAGGCAGGTGGTGGGCTGCCTGGCGCTGCAGGGTACTACAGGGGTGAAGCTCTTTAGAGCTGTAGGCTTGCAAAGCCTTGAGGCTGGTGTGGGGGACCCCCTTGTGCTGTGGGGCTGGAGGTGGGGAACCCTGTCAGGGGGGGTGGTGCAAGGCAGCGGGGTCCTGGCCAGGAGCTCCCCTGTCCTATTTGACCAACATCATACAGGCTGCTGCTGAAAACAAGGTGTTTTTAGGAGAAAGGGAAACCCGGGAAGAGGAGGGCAGGCCGGGGGCTGCCGTCACTGCAGCAACTGGGCCAGAATTCCAGGCAGGAAGAGGGTCTGGATGGGCCTGCATCCCAGCCTCTGCCAGGCCCTGAAGCGAGGAGCCCACGGGTGCTCCTCTGCTGTCCTGGGGGCAGCTGCCAGCATCGGGCCTCATGCGGCTGGAGCACCATGTTAGCAGCAGCAGCTCCAGTTTTCCCTCCCTCAGGAAGTGTCCTTAGCGATTTGGGTGTGTATGGGAAGCCAGGGCAGTGCTAGCCAGCATGAGTCTTCGCAGCCATCAAGGGCAGTTGAACGCAGCGTACTTGGTGTGGAGCCTTTCATCAGATTTCAAGCCTTTAGTCCTCAAACACAACTTAAAAAACCTCAAAAAGGACAGGTAATAAGAAAATGTAAACCTGTGTACTTGCATCCACAAAAATGTACAGGTTGATTCCAGGACACCAAGGAAGCAAATAAATGGGAATCCTTTGCTAGATGACGTTTGCATGTCTGGAAACTGGCCAAAAGCTGAGAAGCAAGTTTAATTGAAAGTGAAGACAGCTGAAGGGATTTGTCCCACACTATAGTTGCAGTTACTGGAACTGCAGAGTGATCAGCAAGAGCTATATATCAAATTAGGGTAAGTATCGAGGGAGAAGGGTGACATTAAGATCCATTTAAAAACTACTTTAGTTCAGTTTTTCATTAATAATCGGTAATTCACCCCTACACGCTGCTTTTCCCATTAACTTTATCCCCAGACAATTTGGGGTAGGGAAATGCCACACACAATTGGGAAGCCAGACTGAATGCATCGCATGCACTTAGACAAAGAGACAGATATTTCCTTTTTGCTTATATGCAGTAATTTGTGCATGTAAGGGTCCAATGAGGAATTGCCTATTTTCTTGGTAACTGATATTAAGGTCAAGGTGTTTACAGTTTTACTTGCGCTCTGCCATAGCTAAAATACTAAAAAGCCTTTTTCAAGTCCCCCCTTACCCAGCACGGGCTTTCTGTCTTTCCTGCTGTGCAGTAGGTAAAGCAGGAAAGATGGTGAAGTGCCTGGGCTGTGGTGAGCAGTGCTGGGATTTCTGTCTGGTTCACAAGCTTTGCTTTTTCGCCGCTGTCACTTTCAGATTAACAGTTTAGTTACCAGCTTTCTTTTTTTGCTGTTGTTTTGTTTTTTAACATCTTTGTGTTCTAGAAAAGTGGTTTCTCTCTGTGTAGCACAAGTCTCTGGTAAATGTGTAGCTTGTGCTATCTCACCACTTCAAAATCCCATTTTGCTTTCAGGAGGAACAAGTGATTTCTTGTTGCCTTTGTCGTTGCTCTGTGTAGTGTGGGGGTTTCTGGCTTTCTGAAGCTGCGAGTCTCCATCGCCTCTTCTGTCCAAGCCACAGGGCTGCTGTGCTGCCAGGAACTCTTGGGGGCAGCCGGAGCAGAGGCAGATGAGTTCTTCTGTCGGTTTTGCTGCTGTTGCTCAGGACCTAGGAGGCAGTTGTGAAACTCAAAATAACTGCATTAACTTCACTCCACTTTTCCAGTATTGTCTGGAAAGCGGGCACAACACACATCCAGGGAAGAGATTGCTTGGTCATGTTTCTGAGGTTATCTTTGCAACCGAAAGGATGCTGCACTTGAAGTTGAAGCTTGGATGTGGCAGGAACTGATTCTCTGGCTGGGGACATACGAATGAACTCACTAAGATAACAGTTCCTACCAGCAGAGTTTTAATCTGCGGGCTTTAGGTTATGTTTGGCTGTCAAGAAACAATTGCTAATCAGGCCTCTCTAATTGTTGTGTCTGGCAAAGTGGCGAGTCTGTGATGAAAAATTAATTTGTTCTGGGGTCAAGTTAGGTCAAGGAAAATTACTGCCTCTTTAAGCTAAAACTTACTTTGAAGAAGAAAGACTTATAGACCTTCCATTATGTTACAATTGTGACATTTCCTGCAGAGGACTGACTCTACTCCAGTCCTCTGTGGCCTTTCATAAGTTAACATCACCCGCAGAACTGATCACTTCTTAATGGTGTGCTGGTTTCTTGGCAGTTCCTCATGTTTTCCAGATGCATCAAATTCAGCAACTTTTAAAATTCATCAAGTTGAGAGGTGTCAAAATACCCAATGATCCCCAAAGCCTGGCTGTTCTGCTGGTGCAGAAGCATCTCCTTCAGGCATCAGCAAATGGCTATACCGTGTTTACCTTGTACCCGTGGCTTGCAGTTGTGTCAAACGTTACTATTGCAAATGTCAATGGAAAAGAACTTGTGTTAGGAAGGCTGGGAAATTAAAGGGGAAAAAATTGAAGGAAAGAGAGAGGGTTATAGGCTTCATGGATTTGACTTGAGTTGTGACTTTCATCCTGTTAAAACCAGTTGGCTGGCGCAGAGACTGTTGCTGAGGTACAGCCGCAATGCTCACAAATCCTATGGAAGTGTGGAAGCTCATGTGTGAGATCGTCAGTATGGTTTCACTAAAATCACAATATGTGTTGCAGAAAGCTGATGTACTGTATTAGTTTCTAGGGCTTTGGGTTTTTTTTTTCTCCCCACTCTAAAGCAAATTGCAAGTGCCTGAGAAATGCCTTTCTGTGGTAAACAAAGTAATGAAACATCCCAGTGTCAGTTTGATTTCATTTTGCAGGCTAGCACTGCCTGACTCAATTTCTTTACCGGTGTCTGGTTGCATGTCGGTATTGAAAGAGAAATGTAATTGTCAGGAGGGAGTTGCAAGAGAGATGGAGTTATCTGGGGATGCCCTCTCCCACCAGGCTGCTGCCTGAAGGCAGGGGCAGTCCATATTTGTTGGCAGGGTGTTTGTGTGTCAAACGTGCCCTCTCTCTCTCTTTTTACTTCCATTTTGTAAGATTGGTTTTGTGTGTGTGCAGGCAGAGGAGGAGATTGAGTTGTATCCCCAGCCTCTGCTGCCTTAGATCACCCGCTAACTACCAGGGGTTTTCTGTCTGGACATCTTTTGACTGTCATGTTCCAGTTTCAGGAGTTTAACGCTTTTACTTCTTGCTCTGTTTAGTTTTCAACAAAAGCAAACTCTGTATGGAATAATCATGCAGCAGGCCCTGGATTCACCATTAGTGACCTGTAAAATTGGCAGCACTGGAGATTATTGGCGGGAGACGGTTTCCCTAGGCGCTTCCTGCCTTCTCTTGGAGAGTTAAGTTCAATTAGAGCAATGATACGCACAGCGGGGATTTTGTAAAGGGTTCAGTACTTGGTGGTGGTATTGCTGTATGAAAGGCAGAGATATCTTTGGCCTTTTTGTGACCTCAATGCTCAGCTGCTACCCTCTTTCTAACCCCTGCTTTCTCCAAACACTAGCTTTGCTAATCTAACCTTCTTTCACCTCTTCTTTTGCCTTCTGATGCAACCATACCCCTCGAACATTTTTAGTCTGTGATTTGTGGGATTTGTCTTCCAAAAGCAAAGTGCAAATTGCTAGCTGTGGGGTTTGGTTTTTTTTTCCCTCCGTATCTCTCTTGTTTCTTTCTCTTCCATAGAGTGGGCTGCCCTCAGATCTCTATAATTGTCTTTCTCTTCCTTTTCTCGTTCTTGCGATTTGCTTCTACAGTGGAACCATTCTGTTTCTAGACATGGTCTCAGGGCATTTAGGTCCTTTGACTTTAGGACATCCCACAAGGTTCTGTTCTGTCTCTTTTCTGCTACAGCCTTATAGTAACAGTCCCCGATGTGAAGAAATCATCTTCAAAATAACAATTTCTTTTCCTTTCTTCATGACAACTTTCAGCTTGTTTTCTGTAGGGGCAACTTCTCCATTTATTCATTGTTTTCTGTGTGGAAATCTGTCTGTTTTCCGAGGTGTTGAGACAGACTGCCACATGAGCATGTCTGAGGTACTGACGTTGCAGCTGCTGTGGACAAGTACTGTTAAAAGAGTACCTGGGATGGTCTTTTTGGAGAACACTGTATCTCCTGATAACAAAGTGAACATTTATGGCACTTAAATGTAAGTTGGTAGACTGTAGTGTGTGAGAGAAACAATCACTGAACTTATAATGTTTAGTTACACTGGGGGAGGAAAGTACTAGCCTGCCTTTTCATCATGATGCTGCTTGGTTCTTAATTTCATTCGTAGTTAAAACCCAAATGCTTTGGATGGTGCTGTAGCTGTCAGTCTCCTCTTGCTTCTTCCAACTTCTCTGTTGTTCCTTCTCTTTCTGTATCATTTCTGCTTTACCTGCTTGCTGGCTAGTAGTGTTTGAGAAGAATGTACTCACAGGGTGGTCAACCTAATTAATTACTGTTAATCCCACAAATTGGCTCCCAGAAGTTTTGTTGTCCTTGAAGCTCTCATACTGTGCGTGCTACTGTAGCTTTAGTGCAGGAGCCTGAGAGGCTGGATGTTTCCTGGCAAGTTTCCATGGAGGATCCCCGGGGCAGGTTTGAGGTAAAGAGGAAGAGAGGGAGGATGAATACAAACCTAAAATAGCATTGCTAGTCACTGTATTGAAATATTAGCACATTGCTTTTTAGCAGAAGTTGTGTTTGAAGTGTTCTTGTGTAAACTGCAAAGTTGTGCCAGCAACCATAGGCTCTGTATAGGGCAGAAGACTTCTGTCTGGTAGGAGCTGGCCTGTTTAACCCAAATATCCCAGCTCAAAACTCTATCTCAACAAAAACTCCTGCTGACAGTGATCACACATCTCTGTCAGCTTTGTGCCCAGGATATCTTTGTTTTTGACAATTTGGAATTGTTTTGTTAGGGTCTTCCCCTTTGGCCTGCCTCTGTACCCCTGATTCCCCAGGAGCTGCTGGAGAAAGCGCATGGCTGGCTTCGGAGTTGCTCCTCACAAGTCATAACAACAGATACGAGCAGACTCAAAAGCTGATTGTGGAGGGTGGCTATTGCCTTTCCTCATCCTAGCATTCTACTAGGAGTTGCTTGTGAATGCACTGGTACCAGGGTGAAATTGATATAGGCTTGGTCTAGTTTAGTTTATCCTCTATCCAGAGAGAGAGAGATGCATGCTCAGGGCATGTGTGAGTGCCCTCTCCCTGTTTCAAGTAGGAAGTGTTGGAGGGAGAGTAACAGAAAATAAATTAAGAGACTGAAATAAACATTCGGGAAGTATTATGAAGTATGTTATCTTAATCCCCACTGCACTGCTAAAATAGAGACAGGTCTGGGAATTTCATGGAGAGATTCCAGAAGTGTTGGAGGTTCATAAATCCCCACAGAACAGTGTGATGGGGCTGCCAATAGCGCAAAATGCATTGGCTCAGAGACCTTTGTGGGGTGAAATAAGCAAGTCTAGAGCTTTGATCTCCCACTGGGAGTGTGCAAGGTATTGCTTGGGCTTACTGGTGTGTTTAAAGATACACTGACTGCTTTTTAAGTTCACATTAAGCTATTAGTATAGTTTTGAAAAGGAGAAAATTTCACTTTATGGCTAGTGTTTAGGGAAACGTTTCTTCAAGATTGGGCAAGGTGGGCGGCAGTTTCTGTAATTTTATGTTCTGTTTTGTTCAGTGTTCGTGATGATAAATGAAGTTTGCATATAAGTATTCTCTGGAAAATTACGAATATTATATACCACTGAAATTACAGAGGGTAAGGCAGGATTTGTTTATGCTTATTTTATGGCGCTTTTTCTTTTCTTCTTTTCCTTTCTGCACGGTTTGGCACATGCTGTTAAAAATTAATTTAGGTATATTGGCTTACATGGGAAATAGGAAGTTAGCAGAATGCTTTAATCTTAGCTTATCCTTCCTTCATTTCATGCAGGTTCTTGTTTTTGGCTGAGTTAAGACAGACGCATAATTCCTTGGTTTCTCTTCCTTGTAACCCCTACATTCACTCTTTGTTTTCTTGTCTTGCAGAACGAGCCTCTGACTTCAGGTTATCATGGATACCCAGCAAGAGACAATCAAGTAAGGGTCTGATTGCTGTAAATGTGTGTGTGTGTGTCTCTGTGCATTTATGGATGTTTTGTCCAACAGCTTCCTGGCTGCCTTATTATGGAGTGGAAATGGTTTGTGTTCTATTGTGGAATGCTTGCAGAGATATATGTGGTAAGCTGAATCTTTTTTACGGCCTCCAGCAGTATGTGGCAATGTGCCTGGTAAGGGGTTAAACATGATCTACATTACCAACAGCTCAGGAAATTCTTTATTCTTAAAAATGTCATAACTTATAATCACTGTCATAAGCTCCCACTCTATCTCCTCAGTGTTAGTGAATGTACGTGTTCAGTGCCAGTGCATGCTTGGCCCTGTTTTATACTTACTGCTGTATTTCCAGCATCTGGGGAGCAAACCAGCACTGAGTTTTTGTGAGAGCCTGCTTTGCTGGTGGAGTTAGGGGTGACACATCCCATTGGGTTGTTTCTAGTATCTGTAAACTCGTCTTGCCTGCCTTTCAAGTCCTGCAGGGCCCCTGCCCCTTGCTCTTATTCAGGATGTTCCCCTACAGCAGTAAAAATCCCACTGTTCATTGTGTTACATCTGTAAGCATTCTCTTGCCTCCTGGCCCAAGACGGAGAAATCCCAGTTGATGAATTTGTGTGTCGGAAGGAGGAGATGCTTTGGAACAAACGAAATTTAATGGGTTGTAAGATACAACTGCCACACATTAAATCTCCCTTCTTAGAATGAAGTGGGTTTTTTTAGTGTTCTGCAGTGCTAACACAAAGCAGAGTATGAACCACTGTAACAGGAAATTAATATGCACAGAAAATCAATAATGCAGCACATTTCAGAAATGAGCAAATAACAAAACCAGAATCAAGTTCTTCAATACTCTCAGGTAATGCTATATAAAGAAAGTGATTTTCATCATATCTTGATGAGGCCTGGGTATATGTAGCAACAGCTTAATGGGAGATGTTTTTATGAAGGAAGTGCTGCATAGTGCAGCCCCAGCAATTGAAGAGCTCAAATCTTTGGTGCTTGCAATGTGTCTATGAGTTTCCACATAGGAGGAAATTATTCAGAGTGTCTACTGGGATATATTAAGCTGGTAACTAGCATGAATAAATATTACACACTGAGATGTTGTGAGAGTTGGATTCCTGGTTTACCCAGGCTAAGATATGCTGGGTTGAGAGGCAGAGCCAGTCCAGATCCATAAAACAGTTAATATCTGCTTTCAGTTTTTCCATTCTGGTGGCAACCTCTGCACCCAATTTTACCCATCACTGTACCTACCTATTTAGGGGTGTTTTCAGGTGTTTCATTTTGGTGACTACCAGCATGTCCCACTTCACAGATTTCCTCCTTCTTCTCATCCCTTAATAACTCTTCTGATTTGAAAGCCCAGAGCTGCTGTTGCTGGTAGGTCACCAGATCAGTGGAGATGGGCACAGGAAGCTCTACAACAGCTAGGGCGTGAAATGAGAATTACAGCCTGGGCAGCCTTGGAGGGCTCTGTATGGGTGAACGTAGGAGTAATGTGTATTAGCAAGTGTGCATATACATTTCAGATGGCAGGTAGCTTTAGGGAGGTTTCAGTTTGTGTGTTTTTGTTTTAGCAAATACTTATAAAAACTATTTTTGGTCTCCCCTTTCCTCCATCCCCCCCGTTCTGGTATTGTCTTGATTTGTAGTGATTGTCCTTCTGTCTTGCTTTTGGCCTTGAAGCAGCTTAAATTCAGGTCTGGTTTTCACTAATGAGATTTCAAAGCTTTTAGCTAATTTGATTGGGAGCCTTTAACATGATAGCAGCAGGGAAAGAAATCTTCTGTTGCTACACACTTGGGCTGGTGTGGGAGACAGCAATGGCTGCTCCATCACCTGCCTTTCTGCTCTGGGGAAGGAGGAAGGAAGTGGTGTGGGAATATGTGTAGTGATCTTGAGCTTGTAACAAAGTAATTCTGACATGCAGGAGCACTTGTGTCTGATTTCCTCAGATTAGGAGCTGAGTTTCATCTGGTGATTGTAAATCTCTGTGTTTTGTTCTTTACCGTTGCAATTCTTGATTGTAAATACTTGTGCTTTTTACCACAGTGTTTTTCTTAGCAGAAATAGCAAAGCAGAGCTTTATTTTTAGGGCTGTGTAGCCACAGTAGTCCTGCTAGAAATTCTGGGGCTATAACTTGCCCTCTCTTTCACCTTACATAGCATCTAAGTCCTCCACTTCTTTATATGTCCTTTTAATTCGCTCCTTCAAGCTCTAAATGCTGTTAATTGCTGGCTGCAAACCTTTCAAGTGTGCTGTTTTTACACCCTCTAGTGGTTAAATCATGCCCAGATGTTCCAGATTATCATAGGTTTTTTTCTTCCTGCTAGTGGAAATCCAAGATTGGTTTGAGTCCTCGCTTTGGCTATTTGGGAATGCGTAGGTCTACAGCATGAAGTTTATTTTGTATCCTTTCCCAAATATTTAAGCATTCTGTCCTCATCACACATGGGCAGCAGCGCTGAGGTAAAGGAGGTGGGTTCATGCTGAAGCTGTGTTCCTCTTTAATTCTGTGGGGTGTGATTACCTTATGATAACCCAGAACTTTAGGTAGTTGTGCAGCCCCCTTGTTCCTCACCTGCCTTGCCAGGGTGCTGGCTTAGTGGACTTCTTGTGGTGATAGGGCCTGGGAAACATGTGCTAAGTCATTATGGTGTGTGCTTGCCTGAAAGGAGAAGGTTTTGTGTTGCAGTGTATACTACTGGGTCTATGTTACAGCCATGTAAGGAACTGGAGAGCTCTCTGGGACTGTTCTCCAGAATTCAAGGTTTGCTCTGTGGATGTCTAACGCACGTACAGGAATGGCAGGATGCCCCTCCTTTTCCCCAGAGGTAGGCCGATGGCAGGGACAGTAAAGGCAAAATAAGGGAAGCATTAGTGTAATATTGTTAAGCAAGAAGAGAACCAAGTCTTTTGGTGAGGAGAGCTTACTCCCTGGGGACTGTTCAGTTCTTTATCCCTCTGTTGGGCCTGCCAACAAAATGGTGTTTCTTTCTTAGTAACATGAGCGCCTGCCTAAAAGGCAGTGAACCAAGACTTCCTTGCTTCATTTCCCGAGCTGTGACAAGCAGCTCTGGGGTACTATGAGTTGGTCTCAGCATGGAAAATGACTGTTACAGCTATACTGATACAACTTTTACATACAGACCAACTCATCAAGAATAAATACTTCCAGAAGGCTATTCCATGCTAGCTGTGCCAGCTCATTTTATATAAAGCCAAGGCCTATGTCATACAGCTCTAGTGCTTTTCATGTCCAAACGTATATTCGACATGGTATCTGAAATTTATTTGAGTGCTGAATACTGGCACTTCTATGGCAGAATTTGGCAGCTGCACAGAGCAATTCTGTGCCCAAACAGGAAGCAAAATGGCCAAGAACACCTTGTTTAGCTGCTGCTGAAAGGAAGAGAGGAGGAGAGAGAGGTAATTGCAGACACCAGAACTCAGTCAGGATGTTTGAGCTATTATGCCTCTTCTGTTATAGAAAGTGATCCTCAGCTATCACAGCAGGTTAGGATATTGGTTTGAAGCCTCTGTTAAAAGCTTGTACTTGCGTGAGTATAATTCTTAAATCAAATTGGGCCGTTGGCTTGGTACTAATGTGGTGGAAACATTGTTAGCCGTCACAAGTGACATTTCCTTCAACAGCTTAATTTCGGTGGCTGGTTTTCCATCTGAGCACTCGCCAGGCTTGACCTGTTGTTCTCGTGTATGTAGATGAGACCGCAGTACAAGGTAGCGTGGGTGCCCATGGCAACTGCTAGGAACAGCTTTATCACTATCCCTTTGGTTTGAGTTCAAGCTTAAGGTGAAATGCTGTTAAATCCTCTCCAATTGTCAGCCTGTTCCCCTGGGTCTTCACTTGCTTGCTGCTTTGGAATATCTGCTGGGACATGGTGGCTGCGTGCACTCCCTTCCCCGGGGCCACAAGCTGGTCTGGGTGAACTGAACTTCTGTGGTGGCAGTCTGTGAGAACAGGAAACCTCCCCTGTTGCTTTTTTCCCCCTGTTTGTTTTCTTTGCTTAGTCGCTCCTGACATGGGGAGCTGGGCAAGGAAGCCCTTCATCCTGAGATGCGAAGGGTGTGTGCGAGCTCCCATGGGGAGGCAGGACAGCCGGTCACTGGGCTTCCTGTTGGAGCTGCCTGCACAGAGGCACTGCTCCTGCTGGTGGTCTCTGCAGTGAGCAGTGGGGATCTCAGCAGAGTTCAAAGGGGCAAACCTCTATCCTCTCCTCTGTGTGGTCTGAGGCTCCTTCACCTAAATTCCTCTTCTCCATTATGTGGATGAAGTTGAATTTGGGGATATTGGGAACTTTAGCAGCAGCATGGTTTAGGCTATCCACAAAACCCTCTTGGTTTAGTATTAACAGGCTGAGATGCGCTTGTCATAAAACAAATAAAAAGTCACCTTCTTGAGGAAAACAGTTTGGCCACTTGGTTCTTTTTTATTTGTACCGTGATAGCACCAGCCACACTCTCTTTCCAGTGCTGTATTGTCAGTCTTGGAACAAAGACTCCCTGTCTCAAGAGTTTAAATCTGTAAGTACTGTTCCTGAAAAGCATCTTGGGTTTTGATTTGGTTTCCTGCTTGTAACTGACCATGCACATAAACCCTATAGTATGTATGCTAACTGCCTCGGTAACCTGTGAGACTGTGGCAATCAAAGTGTTAAGTTTTTCAGGAGCTAAAATGGAGGGTTATTTGTTGGGTTTTGGTCTGGTTGTTGCTTACACTTTGGGTTTGTCTAGAGTGTATTTAATACAAGTGCTTGAACTGGGGGACAGAGAGGTTCTAGAAAGGCTTAAACCTTAACATCTTACTTCTTGAATGAATAGCCAGGATAAAGATCAGGAAGCAGCTGAGATCCTCCAAACAAAATGGAGAAGACCAGACTTGGTGTTCCTGGTGCTTCTGAGGAGCGCCTCTCTGCTTGAAGGCAAACAACCCCAGATTTGGAATTGGAGCAGGCTAATGAGAGAAAAACTTCTAAACATCTTCCTTATGTTTAAAATGAGGTGAACTAGGATTAAGACTGCTAAATCTAGTGCTTCCTGGCTCCCACAGCCTCTCTTCAGGCCAGCAGTGAAATGTTTCCACTCTGTACTAGACAGAACCAAAGGGATATTCTGTTACTGACCTAAGTGCAATGTCTGATAGAAAGTAATGAGCTTCCTGGTAGAGAATGGGGTCTGGGCAAACGTGTCCAACATACTCAGGAGATGGGAAGCATCTGTGAGGCAGCTGCACACAGAAGATGTGCAGTGGGCTAACCAGTGGGGTAAGGTGTGGGGGGGGTTACCATTTAGCACCTAAGCTGTAAAGGATGTGGGGTAGTTAAGATGTGTTATGGAAAGGCATTTAACACTGCAGGAGCGGGGAGTTTGGGAAATCCTTTACTGGATTGCATCTAACAGTGCTTATAACTCTGCACATTCAGAAGGTAAAAAAAGTGGTGTGAGAGTGGAGAGGGTTAAGTTAAAAGCAACGTAAATCATGATGTCTGAGAAGGAAGATAGAGAGCAGAGTGTTTAGCTAAAAATTGAAGGAGGAGTTGGTTACAGGCTGAAGTCCAATCAATCAGGATGAGTTGGAAGACGGAAGATAAGATCCATGGAAACTAATATAGCAATACTTCTCCCCTGAATCCAGAGCTGTCTTGGTAAGACATTTTGATCACTTGAAGCACAAAGAAGTGGTTCCTTGTTTCCTCAAGCCAGACTACATCTCTGAGAAACTGCAGAAAAGACTTAGGAATTGTGATTAGAAGGAACTGTAACTCCACTAAATAACTGAGCTTGTTATAAAACTGCTTTCTGAAATGTCACTCTGAACTGAGTCTCTGTGCTTATATTGGCCACATTCCCCCAAATCTCTCCTTTCCTTTCTGTTCAGCTTATTTCCTACCATCAAACCTCTTAATACAGGAAGCACAGTGTCTTGCAGTTGACACAAGCCTTGCAAACAAGGCAGATATAGAGGGCTCTGGCCCTATATTTATCTTTTCCCTTGTGTCTTCTACCTTTCTAGCCTCTCTGCACACAAGGCAGGGAATCATTTCCTTGCAGAACTCCTCCATAAACACCTCCAGCAAGCTCCACACTAGTGCATGCCTTGGTCATGGTTGCTCAATATCAAGAGGGAAAAATATAACCATAGGAGAGAAGTTGTATGGGAAGCTGAGAAGTGCATCTGATTTGAGATACGTGAGAAGACTTCCTGACAATAAGCTCCTTCAGTCATGTAAGCAGCTTCTCAAGGGAAGTAGCGATTACCTTGCTGATGAATAGTCCTGCTAAAGCTCTGGGGTTGTAAGACGTTGGCAGGAAATGGGCTGGATGATGTAATACAAATTCCTTTCATGTTTGAGCCCTCCAATTCAAGCAGTTTCTCATCTCTGCTTGGGGTTAAAGAGAGGAGATGTGAGTCATCCTTGGGAGAGGACCAGGAGACCACTTTTACCCCTGCGGCGTACTATTTGACTGCTTGAAGTGTTGCCTGATGTCTGCAAGGGTCTTGGACACTCCCAAGCCTCTTAGTTGTTTTGGCAGGAGGGACAGTATCTTCTTTAGATTTCCCTTTCTGATGACGAGTGCTAGAGAGCATGGCATGTGTATTAGAAGTAGTCTGAAATGATTGGTCGAAGGACTAAAACCAAATGGTGTTGAGCACATGCAGCCTGTTGATGGGTGTTCTGTCCTACTGCTTACATGAAAGCAGCTGTTCTGGATCAGACAGGAGGTCTCTGCCTTCCAGTGTTCTGGCTTAGACAGTGTCTAAGAGCAAGTACTCAAAGCAGAGGGAGCAGTGCCAAAGTTTGGTGATACCGCCATCGCCATACTCTTGAAGCAGTCCCGTGGCTTTGGGGTTTCATGGCCACGGATTGTTATTTTCTTTTTAAGTCACCTGTGCTATTTTTCTTTATTTAATTTGTTCAGATTGGTTTTGAGCCCGTCCAAATCTTTGGCATCCAGTTGGCAACAAGACTTGTTTTATGGGGGGGGGGGGAAGTTGTTCTGTGCACAGCTAACTTGAAACCAAAGTGGTTTTAAAGCCGTCAGCTGAGGGTTGCACTGGCATTGCACGGGCGAGGATGCTCTGCTTAACTGAAGGAAAACAAAGCAAAACCCACGAGAACACCAGGAAGAGAAGGGCGGAGGAGGAAGCCGACAGCCCCGGTGCCGGGCCAGGGTGCCGCTCTGGCGGCGGGCTGCCAGGAGAGGGCAGCCGGCGCAAGGCCAGCGCCAGCCGCCCCGCCCGGCCGGCGCTGGGGCCAGGCCCGCGGCGCGGTGAGGGGCGGCCGCCGCTCCTGCCTCTCCTCGCAGGGTGTCCCTCCTCTGCCTCAAGGCTCTGACCGTGGCGTTAGGGAGAGAGGGGAAAGAGGGTTCTGCCTCCCCTCAGGCCCGTAGAGTGATCAGTTGTTTCCGGTGTGTGTTCTGTAGATCGTGAAATCGCACAGCTTGGAAGGGAATGGACAGTGTCAATACGTATCTTCCATCTTTTCCCTTTTCTCCTTCACTCCCCAAAATGAGGCTGGAGAACCCAAGAAATACAACTAACTGACCAGTGTGGTTTCAAAAACCTGGCAAGATGCTGAAAAAGATCAGATGCTTACGGTCAGATCCTTTACTAAAGGAAATTAAGACAACAACAGACGTCTGTCTATTGCTAATTTTTAAGAAACAGATCAATTAAATTTTCTCCTCAGATATGATAGCAGGCCTGGCAGATGGAGCAAGCTGCTGGCTTTGGACCTAGCCCTGCATGACCTTTACATAAACTAGGCAAATTAAAGGTGAAATTAAGAAGGGGCTGAGCATCATTAGAAAACCATATTTGGAGTAATTATGTCCTGCTTTTCTCTGCATGTGTGATATGAGGTCTTCATGTGCGCTGCTGTGGCTACCCTGTACTATTCATCAAACATCACAGTAATGAAATTGCCTGTGAATGCATGTATGTGCAGGGGTGAGGTAGCCTTTGGAAGATAGGATTAAATGTCAAAAAGATCATAGAACCATACAATTGTTTGGGTTGGAAGGGACCTTAAAGCTCATCCAGGGGGTTCCAACCCCCTGCCACAGGCAGGGACACCTTCCACCAGACCAGGTTGCTCCAAGCCCTGTCCATCCTGGCCTTGAACACTGCCAGGGATGGGGCAGCCACAGCTTCTCTGAGCAACCTGTGCCAGTGCCTCACCACTTTCATAGTGAAGAATATCTAATCTACATCTGTCAGTTTAGTTTAAACCCGTTCCCTCTGGTCCTGTCACTACATGCCCTTATAAAATGGCCCTCTCCAGATTTCCTGTTAGCCCCCCTTTAAACTTTGGAAGACTGTTTTAAGGTCTCCCCTGAGCCTTCTCTTCTCCAGGCAAAGATCACAGTACATTGCAGAAATGGCCTGAAATCTAACTATTTGAAATTAAGCAAACCCGAGCTGAATTAACAAAAGTAACTGTAGGTGCAGTACAAAATGGAGAACAGTTGCGTATGCGGTAATATTGAAGGTAGGATCTGAGATAATAGCAGATAACAAACCAAGTATGTTGGTGCCTTTTGCTGTGATCTTGGAAACCCGGAATGCATTTCCAGGTGTGTTGCATAACTGCAGAAGGCAGTTATTCTTCAGAGCTCAGCACAGCGAGCGGAGCACTGTACCTAGTTCTGAGCACTTTAGGAAAGATAAAGACATAATCTGGAAAGAGTCCAGGGATGAACAAGAAAAGGAGGCTCAGGAAAATACCGAACTTGTTCCCTTGTTTGAAAAAACCAAACAGTAGAAAAGGATGGAGGGTGGGGATTGATCATTAGCTGGGTCCACTGAAGGCAGTCTAACTGACATCAAGGAAGGCTTAAATTGGGTCTTAGGGGCAAAACAATATTTTCCTGAGTCAGTGTAGCAAAGCACTGGAATGGTAATTCAGGGGGCTGGAGTTCCTGTTTCTAGGAGTCTGTAATAACAAGTTAGGCAATTCCTGATGGATATTTGTCTAAACATGCTCTGTGCTGCCTCTGAGCATGGAGGACCGTGTCTCTCCTGCCCTGTACCTGTGTTTTTCTGTGACAGTCAAAGGCTGATTGTTGCCTTCTACATGATTCTACAGCTGTATGATTGCTGTTGTCTTGGGCCTTTCTCTCTCTTTTTTGTATGTCTAAATTGTGAGATAGGAGGCTCTTCTGTTCCTGTCTGATCTTGAAAGTGCCAGAGATCCTTTCTTTGTGACAGCTGCCTCATAGCTCTGTTTCTTCC
This sequence comes from Psilopsiagon aymara, assembly GCA_024733675.1. NCBI lineage: Eukaryota > Metazoa > Chordata > Aves > Psittaciformes > Psittacidae > Psilopsiagon > Psilopsiagon aymara. The sequence goes on from JANRGW010036259.1 coordinate 46,281, forward strand.
TGAGCTTGCCTATTACTCAAAGGGTGCGGGGTGTTCAGCATCTCTGAGTCAGTCCTTCCCCTCTGTCTCACAGTAATAATATGTATCATGTATGAACCTTGGAGCTGTTTGCTATCCTGATTTCCCTTTAAGCTCCCTGGCCAGATCTCCATCTCGAGCGTGCTTAGAGGAGAGAGATTTATTTATTTATTTATTTTTAAACCAACATAAACAAACACCTCCTTGCTCCCCTACCTGCAACTCCCCTTGCATGAAGAAAGGACTGAGAGCATTCAGCAGGGCAGGGAGTGTGCTTCTGCCTGCTCGCAGTTGGGATCTGCTGTGGGAGGGGGCAGCCTGTGTGCACTACACCGAGTACCCGCTCGTGCCGGCCGCTTCAGCAGGACCCTGAGTAAATGAATGGGATCGCGTTCTGTTCTGCTGGCTTCTCCTGCATGGTGAGTGAGCAGCCCTGCATTGGCTGGGGAAGGATGCTGCGTGCAAGCAGACGACTTTAGCAAGCTACGCAGATGCTCTCGAGAATAGCTGGTGGATAGAAGATGGTTTCATTCTTTTCAATATTAAGGGAGAGGTGTTTCCAGCAGTAGCATAATGTTGCTCGGAGCAGGCATTTGCCAGATGGTTTCAGCTCCCCCGAGGCTTTGGGATGTGAAAGGGAAAGGGCCAGGAACACACTTTTGATTCATTCCATTAGTAGATTAATCGTCACTGTCCTGGCTTAATAAGTCTCTTAGATTTCCCAGTGGAAATGGCACATGTAATTCTGCCTAGGTCACACTCTGCACACCTGTTTTGAGGCTTTCACAGTAAGAAGCTATGCTGCTGCAGGCAACATCTGCAAAACAAGATTGGGGGGGGGGGCAGGTTTTTTTGGTGGGGAAGAGGTGAGAAAATGTTTTTTCATAAGTCCTGTTAAATAATGCTAGTGGGAGTGAGATGACTTGTGAGAACATGCTTGAATTCTTCTGCCATTTTGGTGGGGGTGCATTTAAAAACCTTGCAGTGGTAATTTGATGTTATGGAGCTGGGTTTTTTTTTCTCTCCATTCTGTATTAATTGCTGGCTAGATTGCATTTTCCAGGAAGTCTGTGATTAGAGGACAAGGGTGTTCTTCCTGATAAAGGTCAGAGGCTGCTGTCTCAAGAGGCTGGTGATAAAATGAGGAGAACTGTCTCACTGATTTTTAAGTGAAAACCTGAGCAGATGTTGTGATGCTATTTACTTCAGGGCGGGGGAAACTGTCCCCCATGACCTGTCTCTTCCTGCCTCTCTTTCCACAGGCCAGCCAATTGTTGGGGAGTGAATTTAGTTGCTGCTGCCTCCCACACAGGAGAAGGTTTGTAGCTTTTGGCAGTTTTAGCAGGAATCTGCGTTTTTAACTCTTTTGGTGCCTGTGGATTGTGATGAACTACACTCTGGTGTCACGGCAGCACTGAGCTGTGCTTGCTTCCAGGCTTAATAAAGGTTTTCCATTAGAACTGTATCTGATAAAACCTGTTGAGATTCCTTCACTTACTAAGGAGAGACTTCAGGTGCTGCCGGCAGACGCATCCTTGCTTTTTCTGATCTGTTACTGCTGATACACCTGGAAAGCATGGACTGCCCTTTCTTACAGGTCAGGAGGAAAGCGGTGGCTAATGCTGGCCACAGTTTGATAGTCATCTCCATTCCTGGGGCACCTGTCACCCTGGCTCCTTGCCATGGTATCCCTAAGCTAAAACAGTGCTCCTCAATTGCAAGTGCTTGGAGAACATCTTGTTTTCCAACCATTTATGGCAGCTAGCTCCAATACTTTGCAGGGTCTGAAGAAAGACTGACAGGGGCCAAAGGAGTAAATGTCATGAGACTCCGGAGCTTTCTGCTGAAAGCTGAGATACAGATATTTTACATCCCACAGTATATGTAGCCGGATTTAGGCTCTTTGGTATTTCCAGTAGAATGGCATTTCAGAACTGGGAGCTGAACTCTTGACAGCAGCGTTGTCCCCAGTTGCTGCCAACTTCACCCCAGACAGAGAACTGCTGTATTTCACAAGCAGCTGCTGCTGTGGAGCAGAGCACGGAGAGAGTGATAGTCTCTGAAATAATTTGAAATATACTGCCACAATAGACAGATAGAGACATCCCTCTGAATTCCACTCAAGAATTAATCTAATCACTGCGTAATATGTTCTTACTGGTCTATCCTACCTAAAGGGCAAACTTAACTACATTAGGCACAATTTGGAGCATTTGATTTCCTTCAGACTTAGAATTAGGCTACAGCTGACTATCCATGTACATATTTTGAGGTTTCTGGGCATCTCTAATCCAGTTTGTAGTGACATTACCATTAGACAACCATAGCAAGGCCTTTATCTGAAAAGAAACATGCATTCTTCAGGTCACACAAGGGTGAAAAAGGCTCGTTCTGGTCACTGTTGCTTTCTGGGAATTTGGGAACAGGGAGGAATTTAATATATTGTTGTCGCTGGCTGTTTTGTTATCAAAGCAAGTGGCTTCTCTAGTTTGCGCAATAGCTGTCAGACTGTATGGCTACACTTCAAAGCTTAAATCTGGATTAAGATCAGATGAGACTTTATTGCATAGGACCTAGGGCACAATAACTGCGCGTGTTGACTATGCCCATAGTTACTCCATAGCATTCATCTCGTCTAAACCGTATGTGAGGGAAGCTGCTACTCATTCAGTTTGTCTTAGGGACTGGAAGAGTAGGGAAGTGCCGTCAGTCTCTTAACGGAAGAGCCTAATTCTTCCAGAAAAGGCATAAGAATTGAATTTACAGCACTGCGTTTTTTTGTTTGTTTCAGCATTTTTGTCATGGTAGGGTGTTGGGAAAAGAAGGGAAGGTGGAACAACCTTAATACAAGCCCAGCTGAAGGTGTTTGAGGGTTGCAGTATGTTTGTACCCCACAGACTGCAGCTAAGGACCAGATATATAGCTGGTCTGCTCCTATGAGAACCAAAATCCTACAGATTCAAGTGTATCAGTTGACACAAGTGCCAAAAAATACATCTGAATTCACTGGGACATCCCAAGTTATAAACTCGAGGTGTTTCCTGTACTCAGTGCGTGTGAGATCTGCAGAATGCCCTGTTGAAAGATACAGGTGGGTATCTATCTGCATGCCTTCTTGGAAGTCCCATATTAAATATATACACTAAAAAGACTTTGAAGAATGGACTATCTTATGAAGCAGGAGACAAGTACGTACACATGCTTTTCTGAATTGTCTTATGCTCATAATTCTCTGAGGAACCAGTCAGATCGAGGGAGCTGTTTGGTGCAGCCATGAGAATAATCCAGCTAGGTGGTGGCGGCACAGGTATGGTTAAGGACTGCTTTGCTCAGAATGAAATCAGAAGCAGAATTGCTTTTCTGACAACTGACCTTTGCTGATCTCTGTGAATTGAAGTTGAGGATATTGTATTCTGTAACTGATTTTTTCCAGTAGCATTTCTGTCCTCTAGAAATCTTCCTCTATATATCTATTTATGCCTCTTGTCTTATGCTTTATTAATGACTTTTACATTTGAACAGGCTGCTGTTCCTTTATGTGGTTTGACAATTGCCAATACTCTTGCTGAAGTATTTTGCTTTTAGTTCTGTTAATGGTAGTTTTGCCAGGATTTTCTTACTACCATTACGTAACGCAGTATCCGCAGTCCCCTGACACGTGTGTTTGGTCTCTTTCCACCCACCCTTACTTATTGCAGGTTGATGCTGTGTTCCACTAAAGTCTTTAGCAATTCAGTTTTGTTGTTTCCCAGGAGCTGTCATCAGTGTTTATCGGTGTTACCTCTTCATTAGCTGGAGTCTCTCCTTTCTTCTCTGCTGGTTATATACTTGTGCCGTTTCTCATGCTGAAGCCATATTTCAGGCAATCAGGTATTTTGTCTTCATTAGGTATGTAAGGCTTCTAGGTAATGTCTAGATAATGTTTTTCTCAGAGGGTCAAATGAAAGAATGTTATTTGAATAAAAGAAGAAATAAAGCAGCTGTCACAATGAGGATATAAAAAAAAAATGTGCACAATGTAGTATTTGTGAAGTTGATTTCTTAGCTCTCATAGGTGCATTTGCAGTCTGCCCCTTGGGTTTATTAGTCTTTGAGTCTTTTTAAGTTGGAGAGAATGCATTTTATACTCTTAAAAAGGAATGTTAAAACCCAGCCTTCAAACCAAGTGATACAAGGTAGAATTTCATTCCTGTTGCTAGCAACTTTGCTATCACAGGATTTGTAAACTGTGTTCTATGCTGCAGTAAATTAGATCCCAATGTTACAGAGACTTGTAGGTAAATATAGTAGCCATTATACCTTGATATAGTTGTATTGCCTAGGAAATGACTACTGCTATTGAAAAGGAATTTGCTCAGGGCAAGAGGGTATCCATTACTTCCTGAATAACTCACTAACATTGTTAACCTTCCTCTGCACAAACAAGCCAGGAGGAGTCCCTTTCTGCAGAATGGTGGTGTTCTGTATCAGTATTCCCCTTCATCAGCAGCAGGCCTAAGCCAAAGTTTCAGCGTATTAATAAGCCCCTGTGTGGTGCAGTGAAGAGAGCTACACCCTGTCTTCTCCTTTCCCCACTGTTTCAATACTCTCATCTTCATATCCTTTCTTAATTTGCTGGGTTGTTGCTGATGAACGACTGATGCACATCACATGGTAAGCGCAGAGACAAGGAAAAGTGTTGTAATGATGCTATCACTCCATTGATGAGGTATTTGAAGCAGTGTCTCTCTTTCCACCTTGAAGTCTCACATCTTGAATAGGCTGATACTTGGATGCCATCAGTTCATCCTTTCGCTTTGTGGACCATAAAGAGATGAGTTATTGATGTAGGAGCTGAATTGCATTTTTTTAATTTATTACTTCCTCTTCAAAATCCACAAGCAAATAAATATCCTCTTTAGCGCTGACAAGTATGTCTAGAGCATAGAGAATCTTTCTGCCCTTTACAAGTTCAACTGGATGTTGTACTCCTGATTTGACAGTAAAAATACACTTGCGCTGTAGTTTGATGCTGTGTAATACTTTGTGCTACTTAATGGAAAAACTGAAGGGAGCTCTATTTCTGTTCTTTGGACATTACTAATGAAGTTATTAAGACAGCTATTAGTTATCTTAAAAAAGATAATATTTAAATACCTGTGTTAGGGGTTATTCTCATCCGCTCTTACACGTGTTTAAATGTATTTGCTATATGCCAATTCAGTATGGACTTTAAACTAGATCCAGTGTGTGGTAGAATGGAGAAGATACAGCTTGAAGATGAAGCCTGAGGTGGCAGCACAGCTGCAGAGGTGCTTTGCCTTCTGCAGACCTTAAGCTTGCTAGCTTTTCTTCAGGACATTGCAGGGTTGCAGACTTCACTCCTTTCCCACCATAGTAAGGCTGACAGGAGTAATACATGGAAGTTCCCAAAATCATTCCCAAAATATCCTGGGAGCAGTTGCATCACCATTTATTTTCTGCAGATGAATGCCCACAACAGTGTATTGCAGCTGTAAGCATTCCTTGTATCTAAATGTTAGCATGCCCTTGAATGTTTAACTTTGAATTCGCATTTTAGTTTTGTTGATGTGGGTATTCCTCAGTTTTAATTTAAAAGTGTATTTTTGTCTGCGAGCACATTTTCAGCAAAGTACTTTTGCTAGCTACTGAGCTTGTTGTGCCTCTCCTGAAGCACTGACAGTGCCTTCCAGAATACTGCTCTTGACCGTACTTGTGAGGAGGGGACCGTCCAAAATAAAGGGTAAAAAGGTTTTCTTGGTACCCATTGTATTTTGTTTTCTTTTTCCCTTTCTTTTTTGCCTACTTCCCTTCTTATGTGCTTGAAAAGATAAGCCTGCGAATTGAACCTTCTGAAGTTTATTTAAAGACTTAAATGTAATTACTGTGTGAAGTCAGTAGCAGGACAGTCCCCGAAAACTGTTGGTTTTGTTTGCATGTCAAGGTGTTTTATTGTTTCAGGCTTTCTGCTTTTTGTGGGAGATAAACTAGCCCTTGATATTTTGCTTTTAAATAAATAATCTCTGCTCAGAAGCCTCTTGCTGCGTAGCCGAACCATACCTACAGGACAGAGAATAGGGAATCCAGTTTTCCAGTAATGAAATGGGTTGCTCTATAACAAAATGTCTTTCTTTCCTTATAATATGCCAACATTTGGCTTATTTGCTTGGCAGAACATCTAAAAGGGATTGTGGTATTTTTCTGGGTGATTTATTGTATGCACTTTGCATTCGTGCTTCCTTTCACAAACAGGATAATGCAGAAAGAGGCTTCCTGGAGTCCTTTTGGATGCTGACAGGAAATTTATCTTGTGGTTCCGAAATTCTGATAATCAGAGATAATGCCAGGATCCTGAGTGGAGGAGGCTTCGCCAATGAGCAGTACTCTGCCACCAGGGTAGTCTCCAGTGGCACCCAAAGGGGTAAACCAACCTCAAAGAAGATCCTCTTATCTCCATAGGAACTGCATGTGCGCCCAGGGCTGCCTCCTGTGCCTCTCTCCAGATAGCTCCCAGCCCCATCTCTAATCTTCTTTGGGAAAGAAAACCCAAACCAAACAAATATCAACCAACCAAACCAAATAAAAGCCAAGACACAAGGCATGTCCAAACCCCACAGCTGTAACAGGAGTATGATTTCCCTTGTTCTCTTGCTGGGATGTTCTGCCAGAGGCAGATAAGCCATGGAAAGCAGTCACTGAGTTGGAGAAACTTCCCTCTGAGCACCGCAGACCATGTCTCCCTTCCTATCTCTACTCAGACCTTTAGTAGATGGTACTTGAAGTGTTTATTGTGGTGGGACAATGATTGAGTTTTCATCTTCAGTCTGAATCTAGCTGCTACATAAAATGTGGAAGCTCGGTCTGGCTCTTGGCTGTTAAGACCAACTCTTTTCCTTCGGTTTGAAATGAGATTTCCCTCTTCAACCTGCCCCAACTTCCCCTCCCAGGTTTCAGCCAAGGGAAACTACACAGCAAAGAGGAACACATAGATTCAGCAGCACTTCTGAACTGTAAAAGAATTTCATCTTAGAGTTCAGGCTGTTTTTTAAAACTCTTTTATGGTTTTGTATTACAGGAGAGGTAGCCAGGAAGCCTTATTAAATATCAGGAGTAGATGTTTTTATGGTCATTGTTCTTCATTCAGGTATCCAAATGCTCTCCCAGACGCATTCAGGTGCGCCATTTAATTTGCGCTCCCCCACCCGAGGCCTTCCACCTGCATCTTTGTTCTGCAGACCTCCTGTTATCAGACCCCACTTCATCTTTTCGCTTTACTCAGCACTGGGATTTTATTTTAGCTCTCATTAGTGGAAGAGTTCCAACCTAGATGCTTCTAGGAAAAATCATATGCTGTGGAAATTGGTATTGGTGGCTTCACTGGTAACACTGCTTTCCTGACGCAGTCTTCTAGTGTTGACAGAGGTATAATTGTTTGGCCGAGCTTAGCTAACAGCAGCAGGGCTTTAATAATACGAGCTCCAGCAAGCACCTGCATTTGAGGATGTCATTGCATCACAGTTGTACTTTTGGCCTTACAGCAGGTTTAATGTAGTTAGGGCTTATTAGAGCTGCAAATACAGGTCATGCAGTTCCACGCAGACTGCTGGCTTTCCTGAGTGTCCTCACTGGAATATATTCACAGCTGTAGTTTGGTTAAAACATACTTGTTATCTGGTTACATCCCTTTTGTTTGTAAGCTTGAACTAGATAAGAGAACCACACCACTGTTGAGCGGTTGTTGGAGCATCTTCCTTAGTCACTGCTGGAATGAAAAGCATTTTGTTATTGCACACTGCAACAGCTGAATTTTCTCCAAATATAGAGCAGAAATACATATTGAATGCTTTGGTTCTTTCTTCAGTATTGGGGGTGTTTCTAACTTTTCCCTGTAGTAGCAGGTCAAGGCAATTGCTGGGGTTGCTATTCTTGAGAAGCTTTGAAAAACTCGCCATCTTCCAGCTCTGGCTGTGGATTTCGCCTCCTGTCATTAGGATTCCCTGGTAAATTTTATTTACCCCCTTCCTAATTTCCTTTTTTTCCTTCTCTCAACTTTTTTTTTCCAGTTGCTAGAATATATAAAGGTGTTCAAGTGTTGGAGATGTAACAGGGAAGCCCAACAAACAATCTGGCTGTCCAGGAAAAATATGCCAGTGTACCTCTGGTTCCACTGAAGTGCTGAGTATTTATGTAGATACACTGGTTTGGTCTCTGTTCTCCTTTCATATATCCAAATGCAATTGTCACAGTCATTTTTACTTAAGCTACCGCTAATTTCTGTTTTTACAATTGATTGCTCTTTTGTGTCAAGATAGGATCGAATATGGAGTTGCTCATTTTCAATGTAACACTTCTTGAACTAAGAAATTGTTTTCTGTAATTTGGACGTTTCAAGGGTGTTCTTTGGCATTAGCCCCCTGATGCCTCATGCGAGCGTTGTTGCATTTGAAATTCCTGGTGATCAGATGGGTTTTTCCCTCTATTATGAAGAGGTGCTTAGCAAGTCACTCATCCTGCATGCTATCTAATGTGTTTTCAGCAGTGTGAGGCAGACACACCAGCTCCTACCGTCTTGAGCTTTATCTGCTAGAATGTTAATCCACGAGCATTTGAAATCATACGCCTCTGAGACACAATCAGCTAGAAACCGATAACATCAATCTGAAACTGTGCCGTACCTATTCCCTGTTCGCCCACTCGGATCTTTCCTAAATAGGCTAGAAGAACCGTTTGTAAATTATTTTTTAAGCATTTGGCTTATTTGAAACTTACATACCAGCACTATTTTGGGGTTGAATTTATGCACACAGCTAAGCAAACACAATCGGTTTTATATGGAATTAAGGCTTTTGATACTAGTACAGAAGCAGGTAGAATTTTTTTCTCCGTTTTACTAGCACCTCTTATTTTGCTGAATACCTTGATAATAATATTAAATAGGTGGTTACTTGCTCCCTTTTTTCTCTTTCCGCTTTTGTTACTTGCTAAGACCTTCCTTACCTCTCTAACAAGCATTAATGTCTGTGCAGACTGCTTTCTTCCCTGTTCGCTTTGATTTATGCAACAGCCTCCCACCAGAGAAGAGGGACCAATGTTTCACTAGGCTACAGCTCTGAACAATTTTCTCTTCGCTTGGTATTATTAATTTCAAAATCTTTTTCTGTCTGCTTCTAATCCTTTTTGAGACGGGAAAGATCCCTGAGAGATCATGTTTATTTCCACACACAGCAGCCTTCCAGGTTCCCTGACATATTCCTGTAAAGCACTGCTGTTAGGATTAAGACAAAGCATTTGCAGAGGAGCCTAGCTACCTGTTTCAGAAGCCCATTTTAGTGATGTCTGTCTTTGTTTTCCTGGAATGAGACTCATTAACATACCGTTGTCCTCTTGCTGCTTACAGAGTATTTTGTGTTCTCTCAAGATAAATTTTCCAGAAAAAAATGTCTTTTATTGGTGCCTTTTACATACCAGCTAATGTAGCTTGAAGATGTATATAACCTGAATAAAAGCTTAAAGAAGGCCTGACAGGCCATCTGGTTCTTCACTTCACCCCCAAATTACATTGGCCAAGTAAGAAATTTTCTTGCTTATAATCTGAAGGCTAACATGGTTACCCCACTGCCTCCAGTTCTGTCTGCAACAGCGGTGCCTCTAGATAGGCACCCTGCAGCAGTATTTGCTGACGGATATGGGTACTCCTTTCACTGCTTGAGAATACTGAGCGTTGAGAAACCTGCTCTTGCAGTTCATCAAGAAGTGCTCCAGGACGATGGGATTTCATCACCACAAGTCTGCTGCTCTTGGTAATCTTCCCATATACCTTCCATGGAGAGGCAGTGGCCTAGTAGGAACGGTGGCAGATGGATTCGAGCCGGTATTTGAATGATTCAAGGAGGGTTTATAGGTCATGTTTTGGAGTGGGGGTTGAATGTGCCTTGTGCAACTGTGGAGTTGCTGGGATGATTTGTAAGCAGTCTCAGGTATTGAAATTACGGAAAACAGATTTAGCCTGAGAGTGTTTCTTTTTAATTCCGTGGGGATTAAAGATGACAATGCTTGGGTCATTCTTAAGATTAGTTTTAAGCACTCATTTTTCAAGTCTAAAAGTAGGATTTATTTGAGTTTCCTCATCTGGTTCATGTGTCTTCTCCCTTTCTCTTCTGCACACAAGGAATGCCAGCTTTCATTAAAATGACAGCAAGATAATTTTTTGGTTTGGGATTGTGGATCAGAAGAAAACCTTGAAAATGCCATCAAGGTTGTTTGGTGCAAGGTTATTTGGGCTGCCTGAGTGTGCAGACTGGCTGAACTCATATAGCTACTGCTGCTGTGACCCTGCTGCTGAAACCTTTACTGAAGTGTCCAACCCTGATAAAAATGTCAGCATTGATGCTGTTTCACTCCCCTAGCAGCATTGGAGAAGAGGCCTGTGGATCTCATGTTTTGCTCTTTGGAGGCTGTGGTACATAGGTTTTGGTTGCAGTAAGCAACCTGGTCTAGTGAAAGTGGCAGTGGGTTGTAACTAGATAATCTTTAAGGTCCCTTCCAACCCAAACCATTCTATGATTCTAAGTGAATTTTAGAAACATCGCTTTTTTTGCTTTCTTGATCTCCCCCATCATGCCATAAGACAGCAGATGGGCGGCCTGAGAGATGGTGTACTTGAACATTCAAGTTTCCTGAATCACAGCTTCTGCTCCTTCCACTGAGCAGCAGGACTTGGGTCTTCCTGACTGCTGGAAAGCTGAGCAGCATCCTGCCTGTCTCTAACGAGTGCTTCCCTGTGGCTGCCATGTCTTGATCTCAGTGATAAGCCTTTTCTCTAGGTTTTTATGCAGGGCTCCAGTGATAGCCACGTATTTATTTCCTTGGAGTCTGTCAGCATCTTGTGTGCTCGTGCCTGTTCCCGGTGGCCTGGGCTGTGGTTGTGGCTCTCTGAAGGTGAGGGGAACCTGGGGAGCACGGAGCCCGCCTGGGATATCTGTGCTGGTTGCAACGGGAGGCCCATCCATTTCTTGCTCCATGAGGAGATAGGGCTTGACTTGTGGGTGGAGCATGGCAGGCCGCATGGCTGCTTGCTTTGCTCCGAGCCTGCTGGATTGTGCTCTTGCAATCTATTGGTAAAGGAAGTAGAGCTGATACGTGAAAAACGCACCATTTCTATATCTTTAGCTGAGATAAAAATACTTCTTCTAAACTCATTTCCAAGGAGACCAGGCCTCAATGAAAACATGATTTATTTTGCTATTATATATATTCCTCCTTCCACCACCCCCCCGTTTGAGGTGAGGCCAATTTTAACATTGCGTTTGGAGCCCAGCGAGGGAAGTCGATTCTTCATGCTGAGGTGGGAAGGGAAGGGGGCGAGAAACCCGTTTCCCTGGTTTGGAAGAGCGGCTTTACTGATAAATGAGATGAGAGGTGACACTTGTCCCGTGGCACGGGCATGGGGGATGGGACGAGGAGCTGCTCGCATGGGGAAAGGCTTGCTGGAGCTTGTCGAGGGCGCTGGGGCAAGTGTGTCGTGCGCCCGCGCTGGGGCTGCCTGAAACGGGAGCGCAAGGCTTGCAAGGGTGCCTGCCCCCGTCAGACTTGGGGGGAAGCTGCCGCCGGGCAGGCAGGAACCCGATACACTCGGAGGAACCGGAGCCAGCTGCTGCTTTCCTTTTAGCATTATATGCAAGTCTGTGAAATACTCATGCAGAGCCACCTGCGAAAGAAGATTAACCCCTTTATCTGTGAGGCGCTTCTCATGCTGACAGTGAGCCCCTGCGGGAGCTCCAGGGTGGCTGGCACACCGCAGGTTTCCTCCTTGGCTTCAGGATCCCTGTAGTTGTGTTCCTCAGTGCCTGTCAGTGGTTAATGATTAAATACAGCTACTGAATTGTGACCGAATTTTTGGGTGTTGGCTAATGGGGTAGATGAAGACGTGCAGAACCTGCCTGTGGCACCGTGCAGGGTTCTTGCATCTAAGGATGGTTCTGGGAGAAGCAATTAGCAAGTGGGGGGGAAATGAGTCCTCCCCCCCCAGTGACCTTGGAGGAGAACGCTCTATCTCGTTCAGTCTAAATATCCCCTTTCTAAAGTAAGCACACTCGGGCACTGGGAACTGGGCTGCATTTATTACTAACCCCACCCATCCCTGCCTCTTGCAAGAATCTTGTGAGGCCGAGATTGTGTTTTTAGAAGCAGAATGACAGAGAGAAATTCCCTGGAGGCGAATGCAGAGTGTGTGCTGTGCACGCCAGTACAGACACACGGGGCTGGGAACTCCCAGGGAGAGATTAAGTGCGAGAGAAGAGCGCCGAGCAGCCAGAGCTGGAGGAGGGGGGTGGAGGAGGAGGCGAGACGCTTTCTAAGCCTCAAACTGAGCCATTCGGATATTATAGATATATACTTTTTTTTTTTTTTTCCTTAAAAAAACACCAAAACACCAAAAGCAAAAAACCCTCAACCAACCTCGGCCTCGACAGCCTCACTGAAGTGCCTCTTGTGTTGCCGGATCACCTCCCTGGGTTTGAAGGTCCCAGGCTTAACATGATGTACCTCTGGGTGAGTAGAGAAGCGTGTGTGAGGGCTTGCACACTTTGCACATATAAGGAGTGGAAAGCTGAAGGACTCTGCACTAATGTGAGCGGCCTTCATTGTTGGGCTTAGCTCTCTGCAGCCTCTACACACAGTGGGCTGTAGTTTTCCCTTGTAAAAAAAGAATGTTTAGAGCAAGTACTAACTGGGTATGGAGCAGGCTTTTCCTGCGGTTCTGAGTTCCTCTGGAGGGAGAAGTTTTGGGCAGGTGCCTCAGAGACAAAATGTTTGGTGTAAGGCTGCTCACTGTCTGCCATCTGAGAGACCTGTGTGTATAGATATTTATTAATTATTTTAATTATTTGTTTTCCTGTGCATACAACTGCTCCCATGTGCTTCTGCTTTATGGGATTTTGGTGTTACTGAGAGACAGCCCAGGGAGTGGAGGAGTGCTGCTGAAAGGCATCTGTAGTCACTGAAGTTTGAGAGGAGCAGGGAGGGAATGGAGAGTTTTGCAGTTTAGGGCTTTAGGGAAGAAGCTTTCTCGGCAGAAGTTGGATGCAGGGTTGTTTTTCCAGAAGTGCCACAGCTACTCAAGTTTCTGGTGGAGTATAGAAATTATGTCAGGAAAAACATGTGTGAAGCGTTATATGGATCCAGCAAGCAAAGTAAAAGCATACATAAAAGCATATATATATTTTCAGCTTTTGAGGAAGAACTGGAATTTCCTCTGGAGCAGTCAGCTGTTAGGCTGCTCAGTCATCTACGTGAAGTTTCCTCTGCTCCTAGGCACCCTTGGGATCAGCAGCTAGCCCCTGCGTTCCTTACCTTGCATACTCGAGGTGCAGAGTAATCAGTTCCCAAGTTTTTGTTTCGGGTCTTCTAAAAAAGTCTCTAAGTCTGAAGGCTCTCCCTGCTGCTGCTTTGGGAGTCCAGCTTCCCATCACTCCCAGGAACAAACACGGGTTTATTTTAGCAACAAAGCAGCTTTGGAAGCCAGGCAGAAGGATTTGACTTCCCTCCTTTGCACATACACACACTATCTTTGTTGCAGGGTAACTTGATTCTGCGCCGGGGTATGCACACTTGCTTGGTTTCATCCAGCTGGCCCCGCTGGCAGGCATGTTCCCCTTCCGCACTCTTCCCCCTTGCTGCAGCCTGGCGTGTGGGACCCCAAACCGGGGTGCTGGGTTTTAGGGAGGGAGGCTGGGCAGACCCCATGGCTCAGCAAAGATTTGTGCTTCGTTTGGTGGGTGGGGTAAGAGGAGAAGTTAGTCCAGCCGTGCTGCTGCTGATTTTAGATAAGCAGTAAACAATGGAGATGTTCCTTACCGGCTGAAGCATGGGGAATGCTGGTTTGAGTCTGGGAGCTGAGGAGAGTTACACTCTTTGGCAAGGGGTGTGTGGGCATGGTAGTACACAGCAGAGGGTGTCAGTCTCTGTAAAGAGCAGCTTTGGCCCGAAAGGTGAAGTGCTGTCCTGGATTCTTAAGAGAGGGTTGAGTTTTGGGATGCTTCCTGGCACACCAGCACCAGTATCCTTCCGTGGGCTGCTGCTTCTGCCTGCGCCCATAACTTTGGGCAGTGCTGTTGCTATGCTTGCCTTGCAGTTCAACTTCATAGGACTGGAGAAAATAGGCACTAAATGCTTGAATAGCTGAAGGAGTTTTAAGGGCACCATGCAGGCATCATGCCATGATAATTAAAAAATATTAGTGAATTTGTACTATCTGGATATAATCTTTCCTTTCTCAGTACAAGTTACCCTGTTACTTTCAGGGAAACTTCCCCTCCTCAGTCCTTTCAGGAACCTTTTCCTCTGTGCTCATTTGTGTTTCTGCTTTAAGCTCTTTTTATCCTGATGGGCTGCATAACCTTTAGCAGTGAGAAAAAGGAGCCCCGAGTGACAGATCTGGTTTGATCTGGGGTTTGCTGTGTCTTGGCTGTGCTGGTTTCTTGCTTCCCTGATCACAGGTTCCTTTCCCTTTCCCCCTGCCCCTCTTTCCCTTCTTGTTCCCCATACTGTGTCTTTTCAGTCCTGTGCCTCTTGTCCTTGGAATGTCAGGACTTCAGTAGATGCATGGTGATTTGTACTGAGTCATTCCTTAATTCAGTGCATGAAGCTACATTAATGCAATGTTAAATTTGAGGTTTTAAATATGCAAGTCCTGAAATCCAGAATGGAGGTTCCCACAGCAACTGTAATGTGTGTGAGTGTGTCCCAAGGGTGCAGGTTACAGAATTATCTTCCTTGAAGAGATTGTGCAATACTGAATGCTGTCACACTTGACAAATAATAAAATGAGAACACACCTTCCTCTGCAGCTATTGTACAGTGCGAGTACTGAACCCCAAACATCACAACAACCTGCAACATCACAGTCCCATCCTGATTATAATGCTGTCTCTGAGACGAAGTGGTGGTGTAGCCTTGGTTCAGACTGACATTCCTGCTTGCTGAACTGTATTCCCTCGGGTGAAACTTGTTGCAGGATACTCTTAAATGAGAGCCTTGTAAACTGCAGGGGACTGTGGGCTGTGGAGAGCTGAAGAGTGGGAAACTTAAAGTATCTGTTGTGGTGACCTAATGCTTGGCATTGTGAGGGAAGGGAAGGTGGCAGACTAGCTGTGCCAATAAATAGCAAGAGAGACTATTTATCTTAACACTTTCATTGTGTAGGATGCAGTTGTATAAAGTCTTTCTGCAGTAGAGACAGTGTGATAGTCTTTCTGATGCTGAAAACCGAACGCATACATCTGATCATCAGTGTCTAAACTCACTGAGTTTCAACATACAGGAAGTGTGTATAGGGGCTCTTTTTTTGTCCATAAGGGACCATCAAAACTATTTTAGTGTCTTCATGTACTCATCCCTGTTTACCTGCAGATGTGTGGAGTCCTGAGTTGCTCAAGAGGGCTCCTAGTCAGCAGTTACCATGGGGTAATTTGGGCTCCGAAGGTGAGAGGGTCTTTGCTTGGGAGGAGGTCTGTACTGACAACAGGGGCAGGCATTCTGCTGGCAACAGCCAGGAGCAAAGTGGTTTGAGTGTGGGAAAAGTGTTCAGCCCTTTTCTGGATAAGAAAGCCTATTTTTTTCATTTATGAGCAGATGAATCTGTGTGTACTGTGAGTCATAAGATACAATCTAGAGTCATTTCATTCCAAGTATTTTCTAAAGAGCATGATGTGTTCTGAGAGTTGCATGTATGAATGTTGCCTTGTTGGAGGTCTGTTGTTACAAGAAAGGTTGAAAGGAAGGGGCAGCAGCCCTAGCAAGCAATTTATCAACCATCCTTCTCCTGTGCTCAAAGACAGCTGAAACTATCAAAGGCAGGAGGGACCAAGGCAGGGGAGGTCCATGCTGTTGCTAGGCTTCTGGTAGGAAAGCACTGGATTCATCGCTCTGATCTCAGATTATAGTGGGTATAGATAATTTCCTCATTTCTCGCAGCCATGTACAGAGTACATGCTGAGTGTTTGTGAGAGGGCCGGCTGCCTATTGCAACGAGAAATGCTTTCTTTCTCTAGAGCCCTGTGAAAGTGAAGATCTTACCTAGACCTACTAATTACCATGCAAGCAAGAACAGTGCCAGTAAGCTTGCCAAGCTCATTTTGAAACATTTTTTTGTTGGTTTTCTTCCTGACCTGCCTTTTACTTGCCTTTTTGTCACTTAAAAGCCTCTCTTTGCATTCACTGGAATAATTTTTCCCCCTAGGCTCCGAGCTCATCAGTTTTACCACCAAGGGACTGGAAATCCAACTCTGCTGCCAAATTTGGGTCTTAGCAACGTGCTCTCCCTCACGCCAGGTCTTCCTATTATTTGTTTGGATTTTTTTTTTCCATGAGAGGTAACTACACCAATGACGAGTACGGTCATTATGGCATGGCTTTCAAAGCATGCATCTGATAGCAGCAAAGCAAGTGGCTGTCCAAGGAAAACGGCCTCCTTGCTCTGTTCTGACGCCAAGCCTGGGGCAGCTATTGCTGGGGAAGTCTGGCTGTGCCTGTAGGTCTTTGGCTGGAACCTGTTTTGTAGGAATGGCAAATAAACACGTTGGGCATCAACTGGAGCTCTGATGGGATGAAGAGCAGCAGTCTCAGTCGGTGCCGAAAGAGGTTAAGATGTGGGACACGGTGGTCCTGAGCCTGTGGGAAGGTTTTCCTGAATGCATGTTAGAGGTCAGGCCTGGGTGTGAATTTCTGTGAATAGGGTAAAAGACACTTCATGTTATATAACACCAATTTTGGATTCTTGCTCCAGAGCAACAAAGCCCTGGAGAATCATAAAATGGAGCTCATGGAAAAATTCCCTGAGCTGGTAGTCTGTGAGCTGATTCCCCTGTCTGCAAGTCCCTACGGTGCCATACTGTGGCCTGCATATGTAGCAGCATGAATCCAGGAGTAATATAGTTATGTTTGTCCAGCGCCGAGTCTGAGATAATGAGTTCTGCTGCTCGATAAGGTTTATTAGCTTTGATGCAGCACCTTGTGAACATGGCTGGGCTGCTTCCACACCCAAGGTGCTCCCTGCACAGCTGGTTTGGAAATGCCTGTGTTGTGTTCCCCTGGGGGGGTTAATGTGATGAAGCAACTTGCATCTATTTGCATCTAGGGTTTTATACAGGCTTTGGAGATTTGGGAAACAGAGAAAGAAGAGTTTATGAAGAGATTATATAATGCGACCGCCTATGTTATTAAAGCACCATGAACTGATAATCCAGGTGATTTTTTGCAGTTCTGTGTTCCTGCAAGCCTGTAATCCTGGAAGATGCCGAGGTCACTGCTGAGACCAAAAAGCCTGGTGCAGCTCAAGAATGAGAAGGCATTTCAAATTAAGATCCTGGCTTCAGAGCAGGGAGATTGAGGATCAGGATGATCTATTCTGTAGGCTACACTGGATTAATGTTAAACCCAGGTAAAATCGGTGCCCAGCACATTGTGATCACGTTCAGGCATTTTCTTCCCTGATGAGTCTAAACAACAGAATTAGAGGGCTGTAGGCTGGCTAAGTTGATATGACTTTCTCCAGTGGCTCTTCTGCCTGACTGCTGTATTCCCACCTGTCCAAACAGCAAGGAGAACAGGGGTCCCTGTTTGCTCTAAGTCTGTCCAAGCCTTGGGAGACTAACAGGACCAGGTCCTGTTTAAGTTAGTTTTTCACTAAACAGCCTGTTTATCTTGGAAGGAAGAGGATAAACCATAAGAGAGTAAGGAGAGAATAAACCTCAGCCTTTCTGGTTTCCAGCTGAAAGCTTGAGGAAGAGTGCAGATAATAGCAATTTGAGATTGAACATCTGTGTTTCCTGCACTTCCTGTGGTGCTTATTTGCAAATCTTGATTCCAGCAGCACCAGAATCTTACACTTGTCCTGACCCTCAAGGTTACAGCAGTGGTATAAGAAAGGTCTTTGAGTGATATGAATTTGGATGGCCTTTTTGTTACAGCTCTTTGCAGTCTGGGGTATTTATTAACTGTGTATGTGTGCATGGTGTGACTGGATGGCTTGTGTGGTTAGCTGAAACAGATCCCTTTGCCTTCAGTGAAGGCTACTGGGTACAGCAGGAGTTTGAGTTGGGTTGTGGGGTCAGACAGAATGTTTTCTTTTGGGAGTTTCAGTTTGGAGGAGGTTCTGCAGTCTGTATCTGCAGTACCGCAGCTCTGGATGGTACTCCATACCAAGGACTGTACGACGCATCCTGTGGCCATGTGCTGGAGAGGCAGGCTGTGCTGCTGATGGACCAGTGCAGGTAGTTCTGCACTAAAGTGGAAGCAGGCTTAAAGAAAATTAAGGAATCAATTGAGGATGTGCTTGGTGCCCTCCAGGGCTAAGTTCTTTTGCTGAAAGTGTTAAAGATTCCTCAAAGCTGTGAAGAAGTTTAAACAAGTAATTACGTTTCCCTTGTCTGTCCCTTAAATTTAGGTTTCATTGTTCTCAGAGTCCTGTGTCTCATGACTAATATACTGCCTGCACAATGCTCTGGCTGATTTTTTACCAGATGGTTCTTGGGTTTGTAGCTGAATCCAGGGCAAAGGCAGTTAGTTTTTTTCCTGCTTCAAGTGAAGCTTCAAATGAAACATGCTGTCCCCCACACAATGCTCTAATTGAAACTTGGACATAAGATACTGATGAAGTGAAAATATTTTGACCAGATGATAGGGTTTTTTTAGATATTATTATTCATCGTGCTTTAAGGAGCTGGCAGAGGATAATACTGGAACATTCCTCTGTAATTCTTTATAAAGCATGTAGTATTGAAACAAAGCTTAAATGTAGAAAAATGCTGAAATTCAGATATGTATACGTGGGTAGAAACCAGAAAATGTGCAGTGTGATCTGCCTGCTGCTATTTTTTACTTTTTCATTTCTGTTGTAATGGCCTCCTTTTTCAGCCCACCCTCAATCACTACAGTGATGTCTGCTAGCATCCTTGACGTATGTACCGTTGTGGATGGAGAGGCCTTCTGAGTAAAGATGAAGCATCTCTTAGGAAGCTGGCAATGCCTATTTGGCAGCGTACGTGGGGCCTGTAGCTCCATCAGGCCCATCGCAGTAGTGCTGCATAGGCCTGTTGGATCCATCAGTAGCTTCACCCCAATTTATTACGCTGAGAATTTTGGCTGCTTCCTCAATGTTCTGCACAGTGAGGAGGAGCACTGAATGCCAATTACTTTGGTCCCGGCATCTGAAAAGGAGAAGCACTTTCAGCATAGGTGAAGCTATTGATTGGGGCCTCTTTTAAAAAATGAGTGGTATCTGCATCTTAGAATTTTAGTGTTGGGAAATTCTTCTGCAGGAAAAGCTTTGCTGGAGTGTATATAGTGTATGTGTAATTGCTGCTTTTAAACACCTTTAGGACTCACAAGTACAGTAGAAATATGAGGTGCCTTAATGCTTTTTCCTTGCATGGGGAGTATGGCTCTCCAGTGCAGCTCCTTAGCTGCCATGAACGGGTGTGCAATAAACACCCTTTCCCTCTTCAGCCGAGCAGGGTGGTGATGGACACCCTCCCATTTAAACATGTACGGTTTTCTCTCCTACGAGAGTAAAAACTTTAAAACCAGTACACATATTTATGCAGGACTGAGTTTCTTGTCCTGTTTCCCTCTTTCTCTCCCCCCTGTACCAACTCAAATTACTGGGAAGCTTTGGAAACTTTGGGGCAGGGGAATAGAGGTGCAGCTGGCCTGCATGTGTTGCACCAGCTGTAATGCAAATGAAACATGCTGAAAGAGGCTTTTCTCACTTTTGTAATTCTTGGGTATTGTTGTGCCACGGGGACATGCGACAATTTGTCTTAAATGTGTTTGCTGATGTGTTCTGCACACTATACTGTGTCCTTTGTTCTGCGCCGGCAAGAGACAATATCAAAATCCAATTGCTTGTCGGCAGCATGTCTGAATGCAGCTGGGACTGTCCTGCTGGCTTCCCCATCCGTCAGTCCTGGGGTGAACCCATCACACTTGATACCAGTTAATGTAGAGATGGCTGGAACATGGAATTTGGTAAATCCTCAGCTTTCTTGGTGGGTTGGACAAGTTGTTACAAAACCACATGGTTTTTGTACTTTGTTTCTGAAAGAGCCTATTGCTCTTCTGTGAGACGGCTGAAGGGGGAAGTCCCTGTAGGAAGACAACCTGCACGCTGGTCTGTAGGTACCAGTCAACTTTCCAACGTTTATCCGAAGCGGTAAGACATAGGCGCTGGGCTTCAGTTCTATAAAAACAAAAGCTGATGTTGATTTAATCCCATTACATTGCGTTGATCTCTCAACCACTGGACTCTTAGTAGGATTCCAGCTTTAATCCTGTAAGGATCAATCTGGCCCGTTGCTTTTCTGTCCTCATCCTAAATCCCCCTTTAATCTTGTTAATTATACCAGGCCTTTTTTGGTTTCATTTTTTTCTCCCTTCTGGACCAGCAAAACCACATTAAATCTTCACATTGCTGTCTCTGACCTGGCGTTTGTACCCTTTGTTCATCCTGTTGAGGAGCAAGGTGCTCCTGAAGGCTGGTTAAAACCATTTCACCCACATCAGCCTTTGGTGCCTGATGCTTCAGACTCCCGTGGAGTCAGCTTGTCATGCTGTTGTGCCGAATCCTTCTTGGTTCTATCGGGATCTTTCTTCTTTTTCATCTGTATTGTGCTGTGTGGAGGGGGTGGGGAATAATGGAACATGACAGCCACTTTCAAGTACTTTCTTATTTTAAAGAAAAAGGGGTTTTGAAACAGAATCCCATTGACTCTGGCATTGAGGGCTTTGGAAGAGAAGACCATGTCATGGAATATGGAGTGCTTTTAGGGTAACGAGGCTCTGAAAAGGGGAGGAGGTTCCAGGGACAAGGCTCGGGTAGTCCCATGTTCCACAGATAGATTCTGAAGGTCATGGAGAAATTCAGCTGCTTACATCAGCCTCTTTATGTTTATGTGTGTTTGGGGGCTTAAGGAGAGGAATAATGTGCATTCAGACTTGAGGCTCTTTATCTTCACATTGCACTGTCTGCAGGCCTCCAAACCCAGCGCTGCCTTTTCTGTGTAATGCACCAGGCCAATTTCTCACTGTGACAATCTGCTCCTGGCACTTGCAATAATAGAAACTAGCTGTGCTTAATGTATTCATCTCTGGTATTTCCTATACTGTAAAGAAAAAAAACAACCCAAAATTGTACCTACATTTGCTGTAACTCGATCAAGAGCTGACAGATCATTTCTGGAACATGTCTGTGCTGGGATCCTGACCGCTCTGCCAAATTTTATGCCTTTATCTTGCAGTGCTGTTCCTTTCGTCCTCCCTGTCCGTGCCACTCTGTCTCACTCAGCAGCAGCTTCTGCTTTTCCAGCCTTTCTGCCAGATCCTGACTTCCTACCGTCTTGCCAGAGCACCATGGGTCTGATTTTCTCTCCTTGCCAGAATGCAGGTTGTATTGGGTGCATTTGCCATAAAAGAGGTGAAGCTGATTCCCTTTTAAACCAGATAGAGAGGAAAGCCATTTTGGATCATGGAAGTTGAGCTCTATGGATATGTTTATTATAATTAAAGCAGTCCCTGTGTTTAGGTTTTGGAAAACACTTAGGGCTATGACAAGAGGTGGCAATTGCTTTTAAGCAAATGTGGGCATTTTCCCAGCAGTTCTGGGGTTAAGGCAATTGCAGAAGGGTGACATGGTGACTGTGTTCCCTATTTTTGTGTGTTGCCAGTAGCGAGAAGGGGGAAACTTTGATTTCTAATCCGCTTTGGAGGAGGCTCCGTATCAGGGCTGCACAGAAACATCCAGTCAAGCAGCTCCTTTATCATAAAGGGGATTTTAATTAAAACTGTTCTCGCATCATGAGCGGAATGAGCGTCAGTGCCAGCCAGCCCTGTACTGGGCATTTATCTCCTTCAAACCACATTACCAGTAATTGCTGCATTAAATCAAAGTCGAGGGAGATTACAGGTCTGAATTGGGCCGGTGGCCGATGCCAGTGTGGGGAGCTCCATGCTGCTGAGCCGCTGATATGGGAACCCCCTCTGCCCCCCAGCCGGGGATGAAGAGTTGGAGAGCTACTGGATCCCAAGAAGCCCTTCTCATTATGGGGCGGGAGGTTTTGTCATGGCCCAGGAGGAGTGGCAGGCTGTATGCTTGGAGCATTTTAAGCTGCTGGTGTTTTCTGTTAACTTCCTTTTAAAACAAACAAAGCTGAGAACAAAACAAACCTTGCGGCATTGCCATCCCACCTCTCTCTCCTGTTTGGATCCACCACAGATGTTGCCTTTTGTTCACCTTCTGCTGCTTATTCCAACCCTGAAACTCCAGACTAAATCGCCTCATCTCTTAACATATCCCCGCTTGTCACAGCTCCGAGATAGAGCTGCTAACTCAGTCCCAATCTGCCCTGAAGTGGGAGAGCTTCCCTCCTTCTTCACCTGTCCCTACACTGAGGAATTGTATCTTCCTTGACCTGTTGTTCCTTTGCCAACTATGGCTCATTAGTTTGTTAATTATTTTTCTAGGTCTGTAAGCATTCTGTTGTCTCTTAGCTCTAGAGCAGCTGTTTCCCGTCTTCTTTTCCCTACACTTTGACCTTGGTTGCTCCAAAAAGCATCTGATCATCCTAGCAGTGCTCTTGCTTTCCATTCTTCAGACCCCTGGCAGGGCAAGGCTGAGGAATGGCTGTGTCCACGTGGAGTTTTAGGCATGTGGACTGGCTTGAGTAATTAGATCTATGTGGGCAATCAGTGAACTATCAAAATGTGACAGCTGGATTTCTAGGGGCTGTTATTAGATCTGTCTCATAATTATGAAGAAGGTAAGTCAGGAACAGAATGTGCAGAAGGCATGGTGTGGATTTTGTTTTTAATGCGGCTGTCAGTTTCGTTGTTTTCATCTTGATGGCAGTTAAGTATTTTTCTGTCCTATTGCAGACAATCTGGGGTAGTTTGGCAGTGGCAGTTTTGCCTCATTTTGCCCAGAGATGCCTTTGGAAATCTGCCATTCTGAAGTTTGCTTCCTGCAGGGTTTGCATATCTACCACATTCCTCTGCTACAGAAAAGGGTCTTATTCCCAGCACCATACTGAGGACCCAGTAATGTATGTGAAGGAATGCTGCAGCTCGACCTGCCTGCTAAAGCAGTTCAGTGGCAGGCTGTCGAGCGGTATTAGGTTTTCAAGATTCGCACAAGTTGCTCAGAAGCTATCTAATTCAGAGCAGTTGCAGGAGGTGTGCCTGCTGTGCGCCTTCAGAGCTTGAAGTTGCAGCTTTTGCTTCATTACAGTGTGAGCTTGAGATGCAGCTAAAGTATTGCCCTACTTTAACTCTGGGCCTACGCATGAATCTCTAGCCTGAGATAAGTGGTTCTTTTAAATTCATGCTAAGAAACCCGTAAAGCCATAGAGGCTGAAATTTGAGTGCTGCTGGTATCCAAGCTGATAATGCAGGGGGGTTGCAGTTAATTTTTGCATTGGTAGTCTTG
Source organism: Psilopsiagon aymara (assembly GCA_024733675.1). Taxonomy (NCBI): domain Eukaryota; kingdom Metazoa; phylum Chordata; class Aves; order Psittaciformes; family Psittacidae; genus Psilopsiagon; species Psilopsiagon aymara. Next base: position 69,775 of record JANRGW010036259.1, read on the forward strand.
TTACCAGGAAGTGAGAGTAGCCCCACTGCAGAGTAACTGGAGAGATGTGCAGAGAACATGAGCCAAGTCTCTCATGGAGATCCCTTGATAATGACAGAAAACAGAGATAAGGGAGCCAGGAAACCATCCTTATAGCTTCCCGTGTTTGGGACAGAGGATGCAGATAGCGGCAAATTGGGGTGAATGAACATGCATGAATTTTTCTTTAGAGGTCACAGAAAGCTGCTGGCAAGAGCAGGTATCTTGATCATGCAGATGGTGCAACAGGAGAAAGCCCGTGGTTGATTCTTGTTGTCCAGGGATTTCAGCTGCTGTAGCTTGTTTTAGAACTTGCTGGGAATTGAAGCTAGCCTGGGAAATGGGCTTTGAGCTGAACCATGACTTCCCTTTGGACTCCTGGGGAGAAGAGTGAGTAGCAGTTAGCTTACGTGCCCATAGCAGACCTCTGTGCCCGCATCTTGGGGCTCTGTGTGAGAATAAAAAGATGTCCAGAATTTTGATCATTCTTGCTCTCTCAGAAATGGTCAGGTCTCACCCCCCCCAACCAACCAAACTCCAGGTGTTTGCTGCCTTTTACGACTTCTGTCTTAGTCTGAGGCAGAAAGTGATGTGAGCACTGCCTTTTGGCCAAGAGCTGGCATAGCCTCAACATACCTCTTCTGTTCTCCACCACAGCCTTCTGCTTCTCCACTAAAACCACCAGAGGAGGGACACAGCAATAACTAGCACCTCTGCCCCAACAAGAGTAGTCCCTGGGGTCACTCCCTACATCAAAGCATGACTTGCTGCTGTCACCATTCATTTAGCACGCCTTGACTTTCCTCTTCAGGGTACACGCTGTGTCGTTCTTGCCAAACCTCGGCTTTGCGTGCTATTTCTGGCTCCTTTCTGTGCACTCAGCAAACGCACCAAACTCTTAACTGCAGCACTTCTGGCATGTTGTTCTCAAATCTCTTTGGAGCTGTCTGAGTTTAGGATTATATATATATATTGTTTTGAATAGGAATGGGGAAAAAGCAGAATTCATCTTCTGAAGCTTAGCAGGCAAGCAGGATTTTGAACTGAGGCGTACAGAAGTGAATGGACAGATGTAATTCTTCTATCATGAAATTGTCTTTGCAGATTTACACTGAAGGTGTCATATTCTGCATACTGCCGTGCTGGACCTATTTCCAAATGATTTCCTGCGATTCATTTGGGGACTTGCTGTTGCGGCAGCTAAAGGTCCTGCCTGCATGATGTTCTCAGATTCCTCAGTTCCTGCCAGTAATGTGGCCTCAGACCCAGCTATCTCACGTAGACTGTGCTGCCTGTTTATTTCCATTTTACTTCGATTAAGAGTCTGGTTTAAGATTTTTGACATGTTTTGTCTCTTGCATGCATAGTTACAGTGTGTGGGCAGCTGCTCTGCTATTCTGGTTGAACCAAGTTGGGCAGGGAATGCTTTTGCTCCTGTGTCAGAAGAACAAGATGCTCCCCCAAAACAACCTTTCCTCCAAGTTCTGCTTTTGTTTGTGGAGGTGGGAAGCTCTGCCACTCTAAGGTATGCATAAACTCAAGTCAATACTAGAGTAATTTATTGTGTGGACACCCTTTAACTTGGAACGAGGTTTTTAACAAGCCTTTTTCTATTTTAGTTTGTCACATGGAAGCAATTTGATAAGCTGGGAGGCGAGGTGGGGAGGAAAATCCATACCAAAGCTGTCTCTGTTAGGGAGCAAGTGCTCAGCCAGATGAGTAAGACATGGCCACGTACTGAAATGCTCTGCGATAGTTGATCATGTGCTCCCTTTGCCCCAGGCAGAGGCAAGGTAAAGCGTGTTAGCTCACACCCTCAGCGAAAGTGGTTTGTCCCAGGACTGTTTGCTGGGATAGACTGGGAATGCTGTCACTGTCAGCCCCACAGCTGCCACTTAGTGACTTGCTGGTGGGCTGAGATAACTATACTTACACCGTGGGGAAAATCGACAGTACCACCTAGACTTAGTTTGTGATTCATTCAATTAAAAATACTTGGTGAGAGTATCTCTGATACTACCATCTGGTGACTTTTAATAATATTTATTCTTAGGAAGACAGTTCTTTAATTGAGGAATTAACCTTAATTTTCGTAGGCTTAGCATAGATTGGGAGAAATGCTTAGGCTTAAGTTGCCGTATTTCACCAAAGAGTCAAGTCTTCCTTTTTCAGATCTCCCCATCATCCCCTTTAGGATCAGCTAATTGAACTGCTGCTGCTCGTTAAATGAAGAACAAAGTGGGAGTATGAGAGGCAAAATGGGCGAAGCTTTTATCTGGCTGAGGTTCTGGAGCTAGCAAATAGCCTCAGTAGCAGAGGAAAACTGCCTCCACTCTATTCTTTCTTTCCCCTTTCTCCACTGCCCCAGAGTAACACAGAAAGGCAGCGTGGCTGTCATCTAATGTCTAAAGTACCAAGAGAAAACTCCTCTCTTCTTTGATGTTGAAATTCTGCATCTGCACACCTTCCTGTTTTTCATGTAGCAGCAAAAAAACACTTTGATGGACGTGCACCATTACCAAGATCAGTGCATATACAAGTGGTCCCAAAAGAAAGCCGTGCTGCGATCACCTTCTTTGCCAAATGGCTTAGCCCGAAAGTACACTTATTTTCTTCCTGAAGCTGTGCCAAGCACTTATACTTCTTCTTGAAAGGAGGCCCAGGCCTAACACACAGTTCTTTTTTTTGCTGGAAAGTCTCTCTGCTTTCTTTTCCCCCTTTATGCTGTGCCTCTGGTAGTAACTAAGGCGATGGAGCCTGGCTGCTTTTAGAAGCTCCTTTTGGGCCTGTCGCATGTTACACTCAGGTGTGCTGGAGTTTCCTCAAGATAGCATAATCAAAACCTGTTTTCATGCATGTAAAGCGATGGGTTGGAGTAGAAATGGAAGTTGGGGCTGTGTCTCCTATATGCTGCTGGTATATTCTGACTGTTGCCAGCTTTATTTTGTAACTTAATTGCAAATACATTTTTGTGCGTTATTGTTCTGTTGAAGCTGCCTTCCTGGCAGCCAGCTCGTTAGCTAGCATCGTGCATAAAACCTCGGCTCTGGAAGCATGGTCCTTTGACAGAGGATTTGTCAAACTTCAGGCAAGTGTTCATTGCTGCCTTACACTTCTTTCCTTTTCAGAGGCAGACTCTGGGCAATCTTGAATTTTACCTGAATTGACTCCAGGTCCTTATCCGGCAGCTGAAGTTGTGTGGGCAGGATCTGTACTTCCAAATGCAGGAAGGCTCTGCCTACACAGGTCTAACTTCAGGATCAAGAGTCTTTACTCTCCTGTAATTTCATCAAGAGTCTTTGTTTCTCTTGACAGCCATGGATGCATAGATCAGGTGCTCAGAGATCTTGGTTTCTAGTTGAGGAAGATCCAGGCTTGTGATTTCACGACTCCTTTTTAGGTCTGTAGGTTTCTGGGGTTTGCTAATACTACCATTTTTCTGGATGGCTGTAAGAAGGTTCAACGAACTGAAAGTCGGTTGTCAGCGAAAAAAAGTCTTGCAGTATCCTGCTTTAGCAGACCAACATGGTATCTGCTCTGCCTCTGTTTTCCAAAGCAGAGTTTGTGGAGGCTTTGGAAATAACTGGTACTTAAGAAATAATAATTTTCAATTCTGACCCGACCTTTTATACTGTGCATTTGTAATTGTGTTTTAAAACAGTGCTAGTTCTCCAGTCTAGACAAACCATTAATATTTAATAGCTACGTGTAGATGATGCAGTGAAGAGCTAAGGGCGGTAACAGGATGCAGGTATCTTATGTCCACAGTTTAAAGCGTGCATGGTGCCTAGGTGTTAAGCCACGTTAGATCGGTTTCAGGACTACAGAGCTTGCCTAGGGAGTATTTAGAGTGGTAGGGGCAGATGCAAACAAATTCCATTGCTTTAAGTAAATTGCCTTGTGAATGGAGAATGTGTTGCATAAGAAGATTGAAAAGGGAGATCTCCAGCACTGTGAGGGGAAAGGACGTGAGCAGGAGCTATCTCAGAGCTTCCATTTTATTAAATATTATCTTTGGTATTTTCCTCTCTTGAATTTTCTTTAAATTGTGAATTTTATCCATGAAAACTGGAATGTGTAATGACTGAGCTTGTTTCTGAGGCATTTCCTTGGCAGAAGCAGTGTGTTGGGGCTATCATCTCTGCTACGTATAACCTGGTATTTGCTGCTTTCTCTAGCTTTGGGCTTCTTAGGCCATTTGCCAGAAGGATTTTAGTTTCCTTGGATTCCAAGTGTATTTTTGGTAATTTCATTTGTGCTAATGTGTTCTAGTAACATTAATCCTAATGAACACTAGGAATCAGTTGCACTAAGCTAATCAGACTGGGTTCAGGCAAGCAGTGGCTCCTATGGCTTTACCAACGCATTCAAATTCTTTCCAGTGATGTCCTTATTATGCTAATCCAACATGCTCTCATTTGCTTCTGCTGCTACTCCACACCCCCCAAAACTGTTGGTTCCATTTCTGCTTAATGCATCTTGTTCCTGATCTTCAACATTTGCATGCTTTGGATGCTTTACTTGCAAAGAACGCACTGGCTTAGTGCTGAGTTATTTGCTCTCCTGCGCAGCAGCTGATCCACCACCAGATTTTCTTGCTCTTGAGATCAGGACACCTGTGTAAAACTGCCAGGTTTCTGAAATGTGAGGAAAAACAATTTAAGCAATCGCCTATTTGTCATCATCTTTGCTTCTGCTTGCTCCTTCAGGATATTGAGCTTTCCTGTGCACGCGCTGCTTACATTTATGTCCTCCCCACTTGAATCTCTAATGATTTTGGGGTCAAAATAACAACTCGACCAACAAGTAGACCATATGTGATTTTTCTGGTCGATGGTTATATTAAAACTGGGAAGAAAAAAAATCATGCTTCTCTTTGAAAAATGTTACACCTATTCAATCCAATCAAACAATGCAGCCCAGAAAATGTAGCTCTATGGGGGAATGATGACTTTCTGGAATAAATTCTCACCTGAAGTGAGTGAAAGCCACCTTCATGCTCAGGACATGGGACGTGCTTTGGTGCAAATTGAGGATCTTTCAGCTCTAAAGATATAATCTTGGTATCGTGTGCTGTTTGTCTAACACCGGTACAAGCTGGCTGAGCTGCTTGATCTGTTTAGCTGCTATGGAAATCAGTACATACCCAGCCAGAAAATGCATCCTTGCTTGCTGGCATGTTTCCTACATTTACATCAGTCTTTAAAAAGCAGAGACATATTGTAAGCTGCTCATCAGATCCCTGATGACCCAGTTTAGCAGATGTAGTGATTGGCTAATTGTTAAAGATGCCATTTTTGGTGGGTGAGAGGAAGAGCATCAGCCAGGCTTCTAGCGATGAAGAGTTAGAATCAGCGGAGGTAAGAGCTCTTTAGTGGGAGTAACTAGATAAGGCTTGGATTAATTTGTCTGGAGAACAGAGAATTATACTAAAGATTTTATAAATTCAGTTTATAAAATGAAACTGTTGGTGTAATTTCCTTAGTAGAGATCAATGTGGTGTAATGACTGTGCAGCATGGAAATCTCTCAGACTCCATGCTGTACTGCTGTGTTCCCACAGTACCACAGCTTTTAGCAATTAAAAATAAATATATATATACATGGAAAATGCCTAGAACTACCATGGCTGAACTTCAAGCATAGGAACACTATGGCTAGAATATGTTCTTATAGCTGTATTTGTAATTGTGACTTAGCATGTTTGCTATAAGCAGGCTGTAGAAAGCAGGCAAAGCAAAGCCCAGGGCTGTGGTCTTGCATTTTCCTGAGAAGCTCCTCAATCAGCAGACATCAAAGAGAGCAGTGCATGTGAAGTGAAATTCTGGGGTTTGAGAATGTTGGGAAAAACTTGTGTAATCTCCATGCCTTGCTTAGCAGACAGAAAGAGGAAGATTAGGTAAATGCTGCTACAGTGGCATGTGAAACAGTAACTCCAGGAAAACCAATGGGTAGGTAGAGATGGAAAACAATAAAGTTGGATGTTATAAAAAGAATAATAAAATTCAGTAGTAACTAGATGGGCGATGCTCTTAGTTGAGGGAGCTGGGAGCTGTGTGATTGATAAATGCACAAACATATCAGGGTTTTTGTCAGGCTCCTGGCACTAGAAATAACATGTAGAGGGACTAGAGCTACTGGTGCAGAACATGAAGCTGGGTATTACAGGGATAATATCAATCTGCAAGAATAGTAATTACGGCTTTAACATGCATTCAAGATTATGTGTTGTTCAGATAGGGTAGATGTAAAAGGTGATAGGCTGTGTTGTATGCAGTAGACTGTAAAGAAAAATGAAGAGTAGTACTGATAACACAGGATCTGTTTCTGGTCAAAATTGCTGTGGGGAAGAATGGTAAAAAAGGTCCCAGAGGGAGTACTGTGAGTCTGCTCTAATCCCTCATAGGATTGCATTCAGATACAAACTTGATGCTCTGAAATGATACTATTCCCAGTGCCATTAGATACAAATATTAGTGTGAGAAACTTTATATTTCTCAAATATAGCTTGGAGAACAAATGCTGCTACTAATAATAGGGTCAAAAGATGTCGTCACTGTAGCATCATCACCTTTTGTTGAGACAATTAGTGAATTATTGGTGCTATGACTACTACAGGAAAACAAGCCTTCATGTCCCCACCTTTGGAGGGGTTGATCCTGATACAGCCTTTGATTCGTGAAGCAAAATACTGGATTAAGTCAGTGAACTGGATTGAAAACTCAGACTTGCAGGTAGGAGTGTGTGGTTTGGAGGGGGTTTTGTTACTGTTGTTGTTGTATTTTTTTTGTTAGAGGTACTTTGGATACAAATTCTTGAAGATATATGTGAAGGGAAAGAATCTTTTAAGAAGAAACTTCAGCTTAACTGAAGGCATAATCATAGATTCACAGAACAGTTAGGGTTGGAAGGGACCTTGAAGATCATCTAGTTCCAACCCACGTAATCACCTTATAAAGGCTGTTAGGTGCAAAAAGAGAACTTACAAAAGATAATTTATCAGCAGAGATTGCTGTGCCTTTAAAGTCAGTAGGGATAAAATGAGAACTGCCAAAAATCAGGCTGAGTTAAACCTTGCAAATGTTGCTAAGGAAATGTGTGACAGTTTCTCAAAATACAGTTAGAAACAAGGGAAGATGTGGGGCCACTTCGTGTTGGGGGTAGGGTAGTTAATGAGAATACTCTTGTTGTGATCACAGAATTGAGCAAATGTTTGTTGTTGGTGTTGAAGGTGGAGTTGACCATGGGAGCAAGGGCTGGATAGGTAACAGGCATAAACCTATCGTAGAAGCAACCACATTGGAAGCATCAAAGACCCTAGTTTCATGCAGGCTGGGCTGGGGAGCAGAGTTGCCTGAGGAAGGCTGATACATATTCCTGAAAGTGAAAGAACCAGTTCATAAAGTTGCACATCTGATACAAGTTTTAATCTATCAAATCAGGAGTGCTAGCATACATTTGGAGAACAGGAAGCGTAATAGCCCTATTGGTGATGGGAGATGATCTGAGTAAATGCAGACCTGTTGGTCCAACTTTAGTGGTATGCTGACACAAAAATATTAATTACAGGTGTGGATATGAATGAAAAATACAATAAAGGGCAACAAATTCCATCAAAACAGGGCTGTGCCATATCAGCCTATCTGTTTTTAAGATAACCAATTTTCTTGGTAGCATGCGTTTTTCTTAATAGGATGACGTGTCTTGCTGTAGATGGGTCCTACAGCTTCTGATGTAGTGCTTCAGAGGAAAGTACTGCTGAGGCCAGAGAGGATGCAGTTTAGTGCTGAAATTGTGAAATGGATTAGGAGCTAACAGTGTTGTTCTTGGTAATGTATTGGTGGGGGGGGGGAGGGAAGAGCACAGGCTAGATCAGGTGCTGAAAGAGGCTTCTAGAGGTTGGGGAATTCAAAGCCTGTTGTATGACAAAAGAGTGGAGCTGGCTGGTTTAGATGGGTAGAACAGGGGTATGTGAGGAAGGTTAATTATAAGAGAAAGAGAAAATGTGGTTGAGCCAGAGGACAGAACTAGCGAAAGAGTATCAGAAACTGCTCAGGAATAACGTTAAGCTGGATACAGATACGAATCCCAGCTGCTGGGGAGTGCGGTTCTAGAGCAGCCTTTGGCTGGGGTTGCGTAGCTGCAAACCCCAGGTCTAAGATGGAGCATGATAAATTTATAATAAAAAGATTAGGTGACGTACGATAGCTTTTGATCTGATTCTGTCAGGAGGTCTTTTCCAGTCTTAATAGTTCTGTAATTCTAAATTTATTCATATGAGTAAGCATTTGCAGGAACAAGGGTATGATTTTATAACAGTTACCTAACTTGTGTTACTGGAAATGCATGTGCATAGCAGGTTATATGGTAATGTAGTTGGGCCTTTATCTCCAAATAAAACTACGGAGTGCAGCGCCATCCTATATTTGACTATTATTTGTTGCAAGTCAGTGTGTAGTAGTAAACCAGCTGTAATGGCCAGCCTTGCAGAAAATTCAGTAGTTTATTACTGGTCATTGAAGTCCTGCTCTATCCATCTTCGCACATACAAGTTTAAAACTAGTTTTTGTCACTAAATTTCCTGCAGGACGCATGAGCTGTGGTGCTTTGTTACTGAAGTGTCACCCAAGTATCTTAGTGCTGGTTAAGGCAGGATACTTACATTTGCATCAGAAACTTTAAGGCATGGCAGTTCTATCTGGATCTGTAGTTAAAACACAGAGGAGCTGTGTAGTTAAAACACAGAGGTGATGCTCCCGGCTCCCTCTCCTTGTTTTGTTTTGCCCATGTGTTGGTTATTTATAGATGGTAAGATATCTGCAGTAGGATTTGGAAATGTTTATTCCCCTGAGGTCTGGTTGGAAATGACAAGAATTGGATTGTGAAATAAATGTAAGGTTTTCTAACTAACTTAGGGATTTGGTTTTAAGACTTGGGGCAGTAATATGGAGTATCAGAAACAGGCTGTGGAAAAGACTTGGGTTTTTATAAATTAATGCCTTTTCATAAAAAAAAATGTTACTGGAGGTACTAAAATGCCTGATTGCATTGTATTGAGCTATGCCAAAGAATGAAGGGCAGGCACCTATTGAACATGTAGTTACAGAAAGAAGGGGAAAAATGAAGGTGTTGCATGCTCAGAGGAAACCAGATACTCTCTGTGCCCCAAAGCCAGACTTGCAGGAGGAGTGCTGAGAGACGGCCAAACAGATTCTGAAGTTGAGGGGGAGACATAATACAAGCTCCAAAAAGCCTCCTTGGTTCGGGGGCAAAATAAACTGACCGAAGACCGAACGAGATGGAAGTTCCTTGTGGGAGCCTCATCCTTTTTCCCCAGTGAAGAGCTCTAGAAGCATAGCTGCTTTCCCATTTAAGGGCAATTAATTTCTCTCAGTCTCTGCAAATCCTCACACAGAAACAATGGCTATAGAAACTTTTTTTGGATGCAGAAATGACATGCTTTATAGTCCCCAAATTGGCCGTGCTCCTTTTGTAAGAAAGCAGCGGTGCCGTGGCCCTAGGAAAGACGATGAGAGTGGGTGGCAGCTGCTGTAACCACTCACCCAGCTCATAGCTGTCCTTTCCCCTGGCATCTCACAGAGAAAGGGCAGCAGGAGGAGAGGATGAGCCAAGAGCTGTCCTGCAGTGCTGGCTGGGTCAGAGGGCTGTGGATTAGGCACCCCTTACCTTCGTTACAAAGTGCCGCTGCACGTGCAGATTGTGCTAGAAAATGATCCAAGTATTTATTTAACCTCTTGAAGGGAAATATGAATCTGAAGTTTGAACTGTTTTGGAGGGGTGGGAAATGATCAGTAGTGGCAGAAAGGCAGCTACCGATGGCTAGGCTGAGGTAGCTGTTTAGTGGTGCACAGCAGCACTACAGAAAAGTTAAAGATTAGAAATGGAAAAAAAACCCTGACTGCATGGATTTAAAATAGGAGATATATGGGGATTTGGGTACTCCTTGGGTTTGATCACTGTAACATCCTCATTATTGAAACCTTGGAGGGAGGGGGTTTATCACTGCCATCCTTTGGAGGAAGGTGGGAATCTGTTGCAGTTTTGGACCGTTAAACAATGGAACGGTTTGGGTTGGAAGGGACCTCCTTAAAGCTCATCCAGTTCCAACCCCCTGCCACAGGCAGGGACCCCTTCCACTAGACCAGGTTGTTCCAAGCCCCGACCAAGCTGGTTAACTATTTGAGAGCCTGGGTTTGGGCCTGGTGCAGGTTGTATTAGCGATGGGTATATGCGATCTGCTATGGGAGGTGGGGCCCCCGCACCCTCTGGCCACGGTGTGTCTTCTGAGAACCATCAGCAGGCTCTCGGGTGTCCGGTAGCGCGCCTGGCACGCAGGGCCAGCGGGGTGAGCCTGCAGGCCCCTGCCCGCGTAGCTCCCCATCTGCCCCCGTCGCTCAGGGAGCAGATTCCTGCCTGGGAATATGGAAGGCCAGCTTCCTAAAACGGGCACAACAACTGGCCCTGCCCAGTCTTGCCCGCTTCTTCCCACTGATTGCTGTCCTCCGGGGCAAGCTTAATCCCCCATCCACCCCCAGTTTGACTGGGACAGCTGAGGGGGGCAACCCACCGGTGCAAGGCCCGGGTGGTGGGGGCCATCCTGGGGCCCGGCTCCCCCTTCCCAGCCCTGGTTCCAGCAGCTGTCCCTGCCCGCCTCATGTGCAAAGGGAGGGAGGGATGGGTGTTAAGTGATCTGGGTGCATACTCCCTCGTGAAAGAGATCCGTTCAGTGTGAGATATCAGTGTGGCTTCTCCCCTCTCCCTCCCTCCCTCCCCAGCACCAAAGGGTTTTACTATGCTAATCCCAGCACCTGTCCCTGCTGAGGACAGCAAGAAGGGTATGGGGGTGGGGGAGAAGTGGAGTCCCATATGTTTTTCCCTGTCCTGGATTGGGAGTGTTCCCTCTGACGCACCTAGAGACCAGAACATATGCTCTTTTCGGATCCTAAATGCTGCCTGCTCCCTCCCATCCCCGGCAGCAGTGGCTGCGAGGATCCCGTGTCCCCCTCTTCCTGGCAGTCTCTCTGTTTGCTGCCCGGGAGCTGCAGGACGCTCCTCAGGCGAGGCTTGCAGGGTCATTTTCAGTAGGGGATTTCTAATTTTAGGAGCCTCTGTCGCCTATGGTTGAGCGCTGCCTCGCTGGATCCCAGAAGAGAGGGGCTGAGCTGAGCCAGGCAGCTCCTTTTTATTTTCAGCTGAGCTAGTGTCAACCTGAGTGGCCCCAGAGGCCCGAGCCAAGCACTGCGCAGGGCTGCCAGAGTCCTTCCCACAAGGCTGAAAGACGGAGACTCGGGTTTGAAGCTTCCAGTCCTGTGTCCATTTGGCCTTTAGCTGAAGGATCTTTGGCTATGTATGGTGTGTATTGTATGGATTACCAATACCCAGTCGTCCAGGTAAGCAAAAGGACAGTGGTGATACAGTCTTGGTGTTTGCTCTGTTTGTTCTTCGGGCACGTAAGCTCCAGAAGGACACTGCTTCCGTGCTGGGCTCCTTGGCTTGGTGCATCCCAGGCCTTGGCAGCCCAGAGGCTTGGAGGCAGCCCAGAGGCTCGGAGGGTGTTGAAGCTCCTATATGTGAGCAGTACCATTTGACACTTTAACTCCAAAGTCTGTGTTGTTTGAGACCTGTGGGTTTGGATTTGAATTTTTGTCTTTTCCTCAATTTTGTTTGTAGGGGGTTGACCTGACAGCAATACCGTGTTCTGCAAACTAGTGTGTGTTGTTGCGTGCCTTACTGCGTTGTCTGGGCGCATGTGACTTGTACGTGTGACTGCAGTCTGTCCCATGGGGATGGTGAGCCATCCAGAGCAGCTCCTCACCTATTTCCCTCCGCCTTCCTCTGAAACCACCCATAAAACCTCCAAGAAAGTCTCACTTGTCACCTTTTTACTTTTGGAGGGCCAGCAAAGTTGTCTGGGGTGATAGGGATGGGTGGGTTTGAGAGCAGCGCTCAGGGCAGGGCAAAGCCTGTATTGCAGCCTCTACTTGGGGAGGGGGCTATATTTGGAGCACACGTGAGATTTGCTGGCCCAGTGCATGGAGTCCTGGAGAAGCCAGAGGCCATGGGTCAGGCTCAAATACTTTTGGAGCCAAGTGAAAGACGATGTTCTCTGCGCAGTCCTTGGCTATTCAGTGTCAGCATTCCTTGTCCTCACAGGCACCAAATTTATCCAGAAAACATGAAACATAGACTAGTGGTTGAAGATTATCTACCCTGAGATACATCAGATAGTCACTAAAGAGTGTTTTGTTAAGTTACCTTGTACCAGGGGTTTTATTACTCACATGAATAGAATCCACCAGCAGAAGTGTGTCTTTTGGTTGTTAAGATTTGTTCCTGATAAATTGGTTCTTTGCACTTGAAACTTTTTTTCTCTCTCCCTTTGGCCTTGATCCAGCTGGCAGGTTTGCTCCATCTAAACTTGAGCCAGCACAGAAATGCAGGTAATGGGATGTTAAAATCGAAGACTGTGCTTTTTTTCCACCCTAGCAGGAAAAGGGGAATTACAGGCATAGCAAAAGAAAAAGGAAAACAAGTCCTGAAACTCACTAAAGCAGAGTACTTGTGGTCTGTCCTGCTGTCCTCTCCTCATCTCCATTTCTGTGAGTCCTGTGACTGTTAAACTAACCCACGTATTTGAAAGCTTAGCACACTGGGTACATAAAGATCACTTTGTCAAACTAGAGGTTAGTTCTTCATCTGTGATACCACCAGTGTGATTTCAGTGGCCTCATCCTGTCGCCTGCTGCATAAACATCCTTCTCCAGCTTATTTTCAGTTAGGATTTGAATGATAGGAGCTAACCGAAAACCATCATGTACATCGGGTGAATACAAAAGGGAATATAAAAGCGGTGCAGACGTGCTCAGGTGGGAGCAATGAGCTTTGCCTGGCATGATAGAGATGATAAGCTGTGCCCTGGCACTGCAGAGGCAGACTAGTTAAATGTGCCCATAGTTATTTCAGAAGGCTACTTTGACAGCATGGTAATGAAGTTTCAAAGCATATGTGCTTGTGATGCACGAGAAGTCATGAGAACTCATAAGCACTGGCATCTAGAGCTGTTCTGAATGTGCTGCTTTTTGAATAAATGCAGTAAGTAGGAAGGGATGATCTCATGGCTCTGAGCTGTACCTTCTTCAGGCTTCCAGCCTTCAGCTCTACTGCTTCTCTGTTGCTTTCAGCAGCATGTTCCACAGTTTGAGTCGTTGGTTATCCTCACAGAGGGTGGCAAAAGGTGCTGGTTAATTTGGGCCATGGTTCCATGATTTGCACGTAGGACAAGTGGAGGCCCACCAAACATGTATCTCTTGGCCATGAGACAACATAAGAACCCTCAGCGAGGAAGGGTGAGTTGCACAGATTCACCAATTAATTTTATCGGTCTTGTTCATTAACAGGTGTTGCTTTGAGCTCCAGTAGAGCCCAAGACAACAAAGACGTTAAGTGTTCTCAAGTCTGGTCATGTTTTTCATGATGTTCGTGAAGCTTTGGGAACCCTATCAGATGTTCATTTCAGCTGGTTTTGCGGCAATCAGAACTTCTGCAGACCTGTGTTTCTTGTTGCCTGAGGACCTCATTGGAAATGGGGGCTTGTCTTTTGCTAAATGGGAGAAAAGATGGATATATTCCAAGCAAGGGGGAGGAGATGGTTTCTGGCCTACAATGGAGATGAAAGAGGCCAGCAGGAGATCACACTGAAGGGAATTCCCACTCTGCTGGCACATGAGTGAAGCAGTTGTACCAACTGGGTGATGCAAGTGAAGGTTCAGCATGTGGCTGGGCACCTCTTTTTCCTTACAGGATTCTTCTTCATGGCAAATACCTCTAGAGGTTCTTAAGGTGAAGGCCAAATTAGGTTAGAAATTATGCTATCCTGGTTAACAGTGGTGGGATGATGGTAGCATGTTGTTTCTCTGTCCTGAAGGTCAGTGATACAGCCCTAGGTCTGGGACAAGAAGTGACACCCTGTGGGACAGGGGAGACTGAGCGAACACAGTAGTTAACTTGAGTGGAGTCAGGAGATTATCCTGAGTGACTTATATGTGAAGGGGGCCTACAAGGATGCTGGAGAGGGACTCTTCATCAAGGAACTGTAGTAACAGGACAAGGGAGAATGGTTTTAAACTAAAAGAGAGGAAGTTCAGGTTAGGTAAAAGGAAGAAGTTCTTTACTGTGAAGGTGATGAGACACTGGAACAGGCTGCCCAGAGAAGTGGTAAAGGCTTCATCCCTGGTAGTGTTCAAGGTCACGTTGGATAGAGTCTTGGGCAACGTAGTCTAGTGTGAGGCATCCCTGCCCATGTCAGGGGGTGGAAGTAGGTGATCTTGAGGTCCTTTCCAGTCCAAACCATTCTGTGGTTTGCAGAGGTCTGATGAATGTGATGCACGTTGCTGAAACCTGGTGTTTTGCCATGGCAAAGGTATAAGGTCACTGTGTTTTTTTGCTGCTTTGAGATGGAATTTACATTTGACCCAGAATTGTGCTCCAGAATCTCAGGTTTGTAATAGGGGAGGAGAGAAAAAAGAACTAATCTAGACAATCAAGTACTTTCCCTAGTTTTGCAATATTGCCTGTAAACCTATAGATGGTGGGATGTTAAGGGTGTGCTGGTGTCCTGATCTTAGGCTTTCTCACCGCGGGAGTATCAGCTGTGCTGGGCTGTGTGCTCCTGCTGGTGCCTCCTGACTTTAGGAGAGAAAGGGGAAGGGAGGGAGGGAGCCAGAGGTCAGTTGGCAGGGAGTGAGATTGGGAAACTGAAAAGCACTCTGGGTCAGCATGGGCTGCCCGGAGAGCAGTGTGATAGCAGAAGGCCATCAAGCAAAACCAGTGGAAATTATAATTGGGCATATTCATGGGAAGGAGAGCACATAGAAACACAGAATCATAGAATGGTTTGGGTTGGGAGGGACCTTAAGATCATCTAGTTCCAACCCCCTCCCATAGGCAGAGATTCTGTACACTAGTCCCTGTTGCCCAAGGTTCATGCAACGTATTCCTGCACCGTAATTTGGCTTTCCTGATGCTTAAAGCCCGAGGAGTCTCTTGAGTACCAAGTGTCAAGAAGAGATGCATCAGCTCAGTCATGTTGCCCCTCTGGTTTTATCTCAGTGTCACGAGCACTGAAGCATCAGCACAGCCCTCTTGTCTAACTGAGGGATTGCCAGCCCAGCGCTTGGCCCTCTCTGTGTGCTTCCGTGGGTGCAATGTTGGGACGAATCACTCTCTGTGTCTCGGATCCCGTCTGCCAAATGGGGTAGCAGTGTATCGGTCTGTTCTGCGGGGTCACCGGGAGAACAAACGCTGCCAACCGTGGCGTGCTCAGGTGTTAAGGGGCAGATGCTTACTGAAGATAAATGGGAGAGGGGAAAAAAGCAAAGCTGGGAAGGAGTCCAGAGCTCTCCAGCTTTTATGATGAAAGAAATGCGGATCCTGGCACGGTGACTGCTTCCGGTTCAGCCGACGCAGCACCGTGTAACCCACGCGTTCTCTCTCCCTTTGTGGCAGGAGCGAGGTCTGTGCCAAACTGACAGCTCTCTCCCGAGCATCCTCCCTCCGGGAGATGCTCCTTGCCGCCTGCTGAGGGCCGGCCGACCGGGGGCCTGCCCGCCAGGCCGGGGCCGCGGGCGATGGTAGGTGCGGCCGGGCCCTGCGGTCCTGCCGGGCCGGCAGCGGCGCGGAGCCGGCTTCGCTTTTGTTTGCGTCTGGAAGCCTCTGCCGAGCCCCTCGCTCCCCGTTGCGGGGTGTCCCTCCCGGCGGGCAGGCGGGGAGCGCCTCGCCGGGGCTGCGGGCGGAGCGGGGCGGTCCCGGCT